>WYDI02005512.1:0-20464 GCA_009867235.2 Psittacus erithacus
CTGATCATCCTCGTGGCCCTCCTCTGCACTTGTTCCAACAGTTCCATGTCCTTTTTATGTTGAGGACACCAGAACTGTGCACAATACTCCAAGTGAGGCCTCACAAGAGCAGAGTAGAGGGGCAGGAGCACCTCCTCCGAGCTGCTGGTCACACTCCTTTTGATGAAGCCCAGGATACGGTTGGCTTTCTGGCCTGCAAGTGCACACTGAAGCCAGCTCATGTTCATTTTCTCATCAAAACCCTTTGAGTCAGCCCGCTGCAGGAGCAATTGTTATCATTTGATAGCCATCCAGTGGTCCAGTTAATCAGATGACAATTTTCATTCTTCTCTTGAAAAAGCTACATTATCACAAGTGCATAAATGTTTCTGCTTCTTGGCCAGTTCATTTAAGTTTTCATTGCTACCTTTTTGATTGTGCAACTGTTCTGTTGATTCATTAAGTCATATCAAGAAGGTTATGAATGCGTAGCTTTTTGTTAGCATTAAAGTGGATTCTTTACTGTTCTGGATTCAAATAGTTACTGGTTATAGAGTTAAAAAAACAAAAACAAAAACCAAAAAATAAACCCCACAAAAAAAAAGTAGTTTTGATCATTTAAAGTGTGTTACAGTTTCTGTCTCAAGTAGTCCTAGTGAACTGAATGGCAAAATACTTTTTTGCAATTTCAAAATGGGGGTGTACTAAAGAGACTCAAGTATAAGGGCTACACTTTGAAGTGTTTGCAGGCCTTGTATATTTGTTGCATTTAATTTATCCTCTCCCTTTCTCTTTGACTCCAGTGGCATACTGTTGGTCATCGAATGCAATTAACTTGTAAGAGTGAACTCTATAATGTGTGAGCTTTAGGCTCTTTCATATGAAACCAGTGGTCCATCTACACCAATTAGCTGGACAGAACAGTGCTGCTGGCTGAAATACTTGAAGAATTTTTAGGTGGTATTATTATATGCAACTCAGTTTCTTCGGAAATTGTACAAAGATGTTTTGTCTACTGGTATATGATATCAACAGGAACTATTTAGTTTCAATTATCTGAAGTAAGAGGCATGCATTTTTTAATTCAACCTGAAAAAATATTTTCTCATTTCACTGCTATAAAAGTTTGAAAGCAGAAATAGAAAATAACTTTTTATTAGAAAAGAACACTGTCTCTTAAAGTGAAAATTGATTTGAGAGAATCATAGGATTGTAGAATCATAGAATAGTTAGGGTTGGAAAGGACCTTAAGATCATCTAGTTCCAAACCCCCTGCCATGACATGGAAACCTCACACTAAACCATGTCACCCAAGGCTCTGTCCAGACTGGCCTTGAACACTGCCAGGGGTGAGGCATTCACACATTTCAATAGGCAAAAGTATCTATGATAATTTAATAAAACTTTTTTTTTTTCCAGTTGATAATGCAATTTGCAAATGTTGAACTGATTATGTATAAAGAGTTTGTTTTGGTTTTTTAACCAGACAATATGAATGATTAAATTTTATATATTTTTCACTACCAGCATTTTATAAAAAAAGAAAGGCTGATATTAATTATGTGCACAGAAAAGTAGCTAACGGATGTGTGTGCTATTTGTAGAAACATTAGTGGAAATGCAGTGTTCCTCAGTATTAGTTTACAAGGAGTAACTTGCTGAGTTTGGATTGACAATAGGATCAAGAAGCAGAGATTGTGCCACATTGTGTCCATGCTAAAAGGTGTGAGAACAGTAAATGACTACCTGGTTGCATAGGTTTTCCCACTCCAGACCTTTTATGTTACTATGGAATTTTCAGGTTGGTTACCTTTTAAAAAGGTAATCTACTTGTAATTATCAGTTCCTTTCAGAACACATTCAGTTTTCTTCCAGTATTTGTGGTCTTAAAAACCTTGGTTATTTTGCTGACCTCATTCATTCCTATTCACATTCTTAATCAGAACACTCTTGTATCTTCTCCATGTCACCAAGTAAATGCTTGCTTTGTTATGCTGTACTGCGTTTTGCTGTTTCCAGTCTTTTGCTGTCTCTCCTGTCTCCTTTAAATTCAGAAAATACTTTTCTTCCTCGTTGATGTAATTTAAAATATTTTGTAACAACTTACGTATATTCAGTCTCCTGATTTTCCCAATTTTATTTTCTTTTTCACTGTCCAGCCTTGTTTCTGGCTTTGTTCCCATTCGATGAACATGTTTGATGGCTACTGCAGTGGATATGTGATTTAATACCTAGAGTTTATAGTCATGTATTATGATGTTTTATTAAATATGAGTACATTTCTTTAAGATATGACGTAGTATAATACTGCTTGGGAAAATTGCACCTATAATTATTTTCTGCCACAGGAGGGATGTCAGGTAAAAGTACCTGATAAAATATGTGTGAGGCCTATTTCAGCATTCCAATACTCATTTGAAGAATTAAAATAGTTAATTTATTTCCAGAAGAATGTAACTTAAAAAAAAACCAAACAAACCAGCTCTGATTCCAGAACTAAGAAGTTGCTTTTTGCCAGTCTCAAGTGGAAAGGGGAAAAGTGGAAGACAAAGAGGGAGTGTTGACAAAGAATAAAAATATAGAGAAGAGTATAGCTGCAAAACAATACACTTATAATATACTTTTTAAACTGAATTTTTTTGAGATATTATTGTCTGTTAAAGAACTTAGCTGCTGCGCTAGATACACATCAGTTATATGTTGTCTCCGTAATGAGAATTTAGACCTGAAACTCACTATTCTTGAAGTGTGCTTTCATGCCCACCTCATTAATAATTATATTTGAGTAGTGACTTTAATTAAGCAAATTCCTTCTGAACAGAACCTGAAGGTAAATTCAGGTCACATCCCCACACATGACTGCACTGAAGATACATCTTTGCTTAAGAAACATGTCTTATATTCTAGCCAGTTAAGTGAGGTATAATTAAATATGAACTGCAAACATAAATGTATGAGAGAATAATGGTCTTTAGAATATATTTTTATTTAGCTATTTTAGGTTCCCTTTGTTTCATCATCTCAAAATAATGGGTATATTTCATATCTGCAACAGAATAAATAAGAATTCATTATATATATGCAGTAATAATCATGGGTTAATGTTTCTCTTGTAGGTCAGAAGCTATTTTCATGCTAAAAATTTAAAAATGGCATGTGCAAGATATATAGCTGCAAAAAACCCTGACAAAACAAATTATTTGAAGGCTTCCTAAGGTGTTTCAGTTACTCTAAAATGTTAGCTTTTGCATGTGAATTCACAATGCAATGCTTTACTCCACAGTTCCTAATGGAAGGAACAGTGACAATATTCAATTGCAATTATAAAAAGGTGGAATTGTTTTTGTTGAAGATAATTTCTTTTACTTATTTCTTCATTTCCTCCTTTTTGTTTTCCTTTATTCTGCTTTCAAACACTTTCATACACTTTCACATAAATTATAGAACCTCTGTAGTAGGTCTGTGTGACAACAGAATAGTTTAAATTAATCAGAGCAAACTTCTCCCAGCCATGTATTCTATCCCAATAGCAATGACCAATAATGGATATGTAGTAACAGGAAAAAAGATATGGCTGAATAAAGTATTGAAGTATCTGTGTATTCTCAACCTCCACTGATTTTTATTTTTTTTTTTGGCTCAGAAATTTCCTGAGCTGGAGCTGGTGTCTTTATATCTATGAGTCCTCAGTGGGTTTTTAGCCTATTCTTCCATCCAGTTACTTGTCTTTGTAAATATTTAGCAATGTGTTTTTACATAATTTTCAGTATGTCCAGAAATACTTCTTGGTAGTTCCTGAAAATATTTCTAATATCTTCATTGTTATTACCCAATTTATAAACCTGAGGCTCTGTGTTCAGAAGAGGAGAAAAGCTGTTGTGAGATGATTGGTTATCATTTTGTCTTATTTCCATTAAATCGCTCGAACTTCTTCTGCAATAATTTTTTTTTTTTTGGCTTTTAATTTTAAATTGAAAATTTATCCTTTGAAGTGGTTTCTGTTGAAGGAGAACTTCTTTAATAGAAGCTAAAATATATTTAGGAAAACTTCAAATGTAATAAGGATAAGAGCCATGAACATGGCATTCAGCCTATTCAAGCAAATCTGACTATTTAAGATTTAGATGACTTTGGAAAACCAGCTTTTTTAATAATGCCTTTCAACTATAATAATGTGTAATATTGAATACTTTGAAATCTCCAAGACCTCAACCTCAACTTCTCTGAAACCAATTAGTATGTCCACTAATGGACTCTTGTCCCAGAGTCTTTATTTCACTAAAGAAAATGTCATGTTATAGATGTGTCTCTTTATAGCAAATTGCTCTTGCTATTGATGCTTTAGAAGGCATTTTGAAATTGTACTGTGTGAATATAGAAAAAGAGAAATATTCTTATTGTGAAGACTGGATGGATTTTAATGAAGATCTTGAAAAGAACTATTGTGGCTTAGTAGTCTAAAATAATAGCAAGATTGTTAGCTGGCTGTAATGATTAAAATAGGCTAAAAAATTATTTTCCTTTTCTCTACATACGTTAAGTATAGATTATGGCTGTGATATCTTTGAGTTTATGTCTTGGATTAAATTTTGCACAATGTGCTTCTTAATTAATTGCCTTTTCTTGTTAACTCTCACCAAAAAAAAAAAACAACAGGCAAATGCAATTCAGAATACAGGTCAATTAAGATGTATATGGTTGCAGTTATGCAAAAAAAGCTGTTAAAATTTTGTGGTTGCACTGTTTTATCTTCTGGTCTTCTTAGCGTAAGACTTTTTGTTCCCCATGTACTTATGTGTGTGGTAATTTGGATTTTGATTTGAGGCAGCAAACTGTAATGGAAAGTAGTACTCTGGCATGAAAATCTGTTCGTTTTCAGAAGTGCATGCATATATGTGTCCTAAAACAGCCTGTTTATTTTAATGTGACTTCTGTGCTGAAATTCAGCAATAATTTTCATTTATCTCCTGAGGATGGAAAGACAGTGTTGTTGCTTTTTTTGGAATTTAATGGGTTTTAATTTGTGATTGTGAGCTTTATTAATTAATATAAATAATTAAATTTTACTTGTAGCTATTTTTCTAGACATTCATTAGTCATATTTTCTTTTTCCACTGGAAGCTCTCTTACAGCATAGGTATCTTATGAGATATACTGAGAGATAATCTGTTCTGTGAAGAACTTCAGCAACAGAAGTACAGTTGATCAGATTTGTTAATTAAAATTGCCCAAAGTATCTTCACCTTTTTAAGAACTAATTGCGTGATTTATAAATTATTATCACCTGCAAATTTCATAGAAGCTTGTGGTAATTTGAAAAACTCTAAGGCACAGTAGTTTATTTTCATGCTGATTTTGCTGGCCCATAATCAGCAATGTCTGGGTCCATTGCATACATGGCTCACAAGTTGCAGTTTATTAAGTAAACCGAAATGGAAATATATTAATATGCTTTTAATAAAGGCTTGAAATAATAACCTGGAAATTTTAATTCTATTTGAATGCTCTTTGTCTGCTTCATTTCATTTGTTTTTACTTCAGTTTTTAAGATGGGGCAGCTGGATACAGTTTCCATTTACTGCTTCTGTAACTATAAAAGAAGAAAAATGTGATACAGCAATGACCTATGAGAATGTATTTCCATAATTTGTATTATATTATCCTGGTAGATTTAGTTTAAATCAGTATAGTGCCACTTGTAGAGCCTCTCTCAAACCCAGAATGTTTGTTCCTTTGAGATAGAGTTCCGTACAGTGATAGATTCAAGTTAAAAAAAAAATTAAATCAACCTCTATGTATACATTTTTACCATTTCCATCCATTTCTTCACATCTGTCACTGTCTTTTGCTTTGAATAACCTAGCCTAAAGTGAGTGCAAAATGTTTGTAGCAGCTATGAAGTTTTAGTTTTCATTCCTTCCTTTTTGGAGATTTTGTATGCCTTATCAATTTCTGGTTCTAATTTGCTTTTTACCTGTGTAGCTTGTAATTACCTTTTTTCTTCTTTTTTTTTTTTTCCTGCTTTTTAATTTTTTTACTTAGAGTTGCTTTCACTTACATTTTTTTTAATTCTGTTCTTATTATCAAACAAGCATGTAACCATATAACAAAGTGCTTCAAAAAAGCATGTGTACTAACTTTGTCCCGAGGAATGCTCTCTACTGCACGCAGCCATGTAATAGCACCAGTTCATGAAACTGTGTAACTCTTCTGCTTCAAGTTCAAAGTGTGTTTATAGTGATAGAAATTTGTATAACTTCAGCAAAATGTAATGCTTTCGAGAAAACATTGTAGATCAGTTGTATTTGCCTCTTGTTGGATTAAAAGCTTCAGACAAAGCACTGTTTCTGAAGACCAGATTAGGAAGCAATGAACTGTTTTGTCTGTATTATAAAGTAACTGTGCATTTCTTGAAAAGCTCTCATATCTCTGTGTTCTTCAAGTTATTTTAAACTAGCCTGGGAATAATTGTTATTTCAGAAAAGGGTTCAATTTAACCAGGCAATAAATCCCTGCAGAATCATAATTTTCCCACTTTCAGGGTATACTTAAATGTTAACAGGTAACTTATAAACACATATGGGACCTAAGAAATAGAAACTAGAACCAGCTGCCAAGAAAAATGGGTCTAACTTGAAGGGGAAATGATGGTATATAAATAAACCTGGAATAAAGATGATTTGAAGTAGGTAGCTCAAAAATGTCATGTCAGAGGCAGTGATGGAGTGATGAAGTTCAGAATTTGTACATTTTTCTTTTGAGCTGACAGTGACTATCTCCCAAACTGAACTGTGCATTGTAGTACTGCCAAGGGATGGAATTTCTTTTACGGAAATTTACTTCTAAAAAAGTAAAAATAATAATAATAAAAAAAAATCTATGGAAATCACACAAAGAAAATAGGTTTGCCCTCTGTTAAATGGATATTATTAGCTGCCTAGAAGTAGAGAAACAGTAAATTTCAGGTTGCCTGGACTATTGTAAATTCAGTATCTTATGAAGATCTATTATGATACAGCTTTTAATTACAGAATTGGTATCCTTATATCCTTTAGTGAACTGGGTGAGCCTATTGTAAAAGTAAGTCTGGACTGCCTGATAATGGAGGCTGTTGCTTTTGTGAACACAGATTTGTTTACTGCAGAAGGTAGAAGGTAGACAGAGAAAGGGTATCTCAAGGTCTTCCTGAATTGCCTACAACTCTATGAGTGAGGAGAGAGATGTGCAATTCAACTGTTGCTATGCATCTTTTCCTTCCTCTCTTTCCTGCCTTTTGCACAGCTTTACTAACCTATTCTGTATCTCTCTTCTTCCATAGGTCAGCACTGCAGCTGAACTCTTTTGCGAAAGGTGTTATGTATAAAGGTGTTGTTATCTTTATGCAGGGCATTGCAGAAAGATGATTCCTTGACTAAACCATATCAGTGGTAGTTGAGCACTGTTCAGGAATATTTTTTACCTCAATTACAGAGTTTGACTCTGGGCAAATAGTTGTCCAGAGGTGTTCCTGAGGTCTGAGTGTGTTACGTGAGATTTTGAGGTCTAAATCAATGAAGCATTAAGCACTTGGCTACAGCTGTGTCTTTAATTGTGTTAATGTACTTTGAACTAAATTATTATATAGGACCCTGAGAAATCAAGCCTTATACACCATGAATCAGCCACCTTGAATTATTGGACATCTTGTCATTCATTCCTGCATGTGTAAAATAGAGGGAATATGTGAATGCTGCTGAAATTTTTGGACTAATGAAGAAGGGAGGAATCACCAAAAAACAACACAAATGGTAGACCTCTTTTTGATTTTTGCTGCTTTTTTATAGAAGTTCATCACTCAGCTTTAGCAAATAGTTCTCTCCAAAGAGTATTTCAGCACAGAGACGATATTTTTTCTTTCAAATTACTAGTTATTTTCCCTTCATTTGGATTCTGCATATGCAGATGTGGATGGTTGCTATCGCCAGCATTATTATTTCATGAACCTTCAGTTATCTCTCTAAACAGGTTAATGTTAATACTACAGAATTTCATTTATTTGGGGAACATGATAATGAAGTGGTAGCTCTAGTGAGTACCATATCATGGACCATACTTCTCCCTTAATTAAGCAAAACTCTTGTGTTGATTTGCTGATGTGTTGAGTTGATGATGTGTTTGCAATGGTAATTATGGTAAGACCTCATAGAGACTGCTGGGAGGCTGCAGCATGTGACCTTTTTTAATTCTTTTTTAATTAAGCTGTAATTCCCCTAGCCAAGACATGAATTAGGAAAGTTCCAGACTGTAGCTATTGACTGAATTGTAAGCAAAACCAGGATGTTGTTCTGTTACATTTGTGAATTTTATAATCGACAGCTTTATTGGCTATCAAGGACTATAAAACTGCTTTACATGTAGAAATTCTGGAGAGCAAGGAATTCTTCTCAGACTTTCCAGTAGCAAAATTTAGTCAACATCACTGCAGGTGGTTGACTGCTGTTTGTTGTGCTCTGCAATAGAGGATTATTACTTTTGGCCAGAGATAGTAGAATAGATGTTACTATGCCTTTTTTCCTTTACCCATAAATATAAATACTTCATGGGTAAAGGAAAAAGGCATAAAGATATCTATATTTAATATCTATTAATATATTAAATATAGTGGAAGTGTAACATTATAATAGAATTAGCACTTGGAATTACAACATTTTTAACTGATAATTGAAAGGGGAGAGAACAAGGCCTTGTATGAGTCATAGAATGGTTTGGGTTGCTGGAAATTTATCCTAGGGTGAAAATTTCACCTTTTCTGTATGTGCAGAGTACTTGTATGTTTTACGTAGAGAACAAATGACATCAGTCTACTGCATGACATGACAGCACCTGAAATACACGTCCCATTAAAATGTGCCATGTTCTTGGATCAGAAAAGCAAGAGTTGAAAAATGGTGCACAGACGAGGCATTTCAATAGGAAGAAATAATAATCTTTTTGTAAGTATATGGTGAAAAGTAATTTCAGTCACAGTCAGCTGATTTACACATCTACATCAGGTAACATTACTGTTTGGAGCCATGATTCTTAATTGCTGGAATAGGATGTGTCTTCCTTTGAGAGGCAAGTACTGTGTGTCTTGTCAGCAGTAATACTTCAAACAGCAATACATATTATAGTCAGAACAAAACCCTCAATATAATTAAACCCTTAAATACACATAGGCTGAAAAATTTCCATAGAAAGTTAATGAAATCAGTACGTTTTGATATGTTTTCTGGAAGAAAGGGTCAAGCAGCTGCTAATCAAAACATACTTTGGTATTTTTTCCAAGTACAGGTGTGTTGAAGAAAACAAGCTAAGTAGAAATTCTTTCTGTGAACCACTGACTTACTTGACCATGTATGTAGAATGAAACAGTTTTTAAATTCTTAGAAAATTTGATCATTCCATGTAGGTGGCAGCCTTTGTTCCTGTCTCTTAACTCTTTGGACTATCCTACCTGTCCTTGCAGTTCCCAGTCTTTAGTCTCTTTCACAACCCAGTTGGTTCCACTTTTTTACTTACTTTCAGTTGACATAAGCCAACTTCTGCGCTCCAGGTGCAAAGATGCAAAATTTTCAAATTTTCATTTAATACCAATGATTTGGGTTTTTTTTTTTTCAGTCTTCATTTGTACCAATTGTACCCAATACAGTAGTTGAAAAGATTAATTTTCTTTTACCCCTTTCTTGTCAATAGTTTCAGCATTTTCTTTTCTCTGTAATGTACTTTCATCCTTACTGCCTAGATCTGACTTTTTTTCTCTCTCAACATGCACATTGCCTAAGGTCTACTGATTTTTAATGAACTAATAATCTACTGTTTCTCACAACTGCAGTTGCAAGGACAGGTCAATTCATCCAGGTGGAAATATCTGCAGTACAAATGGAACCACTGATAAATTCTGGTACTAAAAATCTATTTTGTCTCAACTGAGCAAGCAAAAAACCTGCAATTTTTTGGATTTATGTTAAGGCCGAACCTGGGTGGATTTTTGTGTGAATCGCTTAAAGACCCCATCTTTCTTATCCAGGATGTTTTCATTCATGAAGGAACCTTTGAAATACTTAATAAAATTAAAATGCCAGCCTCATTTAGAAGAAGGAAATAGTTAACATTGTGATTACAGTCTGACCAATATATTTTCTTAGTTTTATTACAAGATGTTACTAACTGCTGTCTGACATTATCTGTTATGAAAACATAGTCCTGATTATTGCAAATAACATTTTAGCATTTAGCATTTTAACAGTTATAATTTAGCAACTTTAAAGACACATAATGTGATTTTGTAATGAGAAACTTGAACTGAAAGAATAAGCAGTGGTATCAGTCTTACCTGATAGGAGGCATAGTTAGAGGGTGAGTAATGCGTGCTACTTTCTGAGGCTGTAGTCATGCAAAGGGAATTTTCAAAATGAGAAAACTACTTTGGACTTAAATTTGCCTTTACTTAAAAAAAAAAAAATAAATAAAATGCTTCTTCAAAATTTTGCATTTTTTGAGTTTTAAAGCTCTAAATTTCTAGAGTGAGATTCTGCATCTTTTCCAGTATGACAGGCAGTTTCTGAAGGAAGAAAATATATAAATAAGAGTGTTGGAATGATCCCTAATTCTTTACTGCAAAACTACTTTCTAAGACTGCCTAACTAATTTTTTAAACTCAGAAGCAGTCTTTATGAAAGTAAAAACATTCTTGGAGAATTTAATAACATATCAAATCCTTCTTCTCCATTTAGGAACTTAATGCAGCAGTAGGTGAGGAACACTTCTTCCCCTCACTTTCTTACCCTGAATGAGCTCATGGTTTATAGACTCTGTGAATTAATTCATATAGCTGCCAGGCATACCTCTTTTTTCCAGGCTTCTGAAGGTTTAAAGCTTTTTATTTTCTCTCTTTATACTTCAAATTAAAGCTTAAGTGTTCTTGGAGTCTTCCAGCCCCCATGTCCCAGCCCCCTCACTCCAGCAGAAGATGATGTGTAAAAATTCAAATTCACATCTTTTCATCTAGATAAAATTCTTCCATGTACAGCAGCAAAGAAAAACAGATATTCTGGAGGACAACATATGGATCCAGAGCACTTTTTTTCTACTGTGTCAGTCCATAATAACAACCAGGACTATTTTCCACGCAAAAATGGCTGTCCATTTCTCAAAGTATTCTGTGAGCTGACTGGTTTACAGATTCCTAGCTAGATGTGATGCAGTCTTCATCAAACATCTGAATTTTACATTTAATTTTTGGCCTTAACATTTGTATCATTTTACATGCATTGCTCTTCAGTAGATTATGCTCTGTAACAGTTTTGCTTTGACTGCACCCTATCAGCTTTGAGATTTGTAATCATAAAAAACTATCTCTAATAATATTGTTTGATTCAAGAGACTGCATGCATATTTAAGCAGGGTTTTTTTCTAAGTATAGCCTTCCTAGCAGTATATGGCTATAAGAATGTAACTTCAGTCCTAATTGCTTTCCATTCTCTTAAAAATGATGTTAGAAATAGCCATCACAACTTATATTAATAACTCTGTGTTTTTATCTCAATGTAGTGTATGCAATACCTTAAGATTCTATATTTTCTCATTACTTCAGGAATTCTGAAGAGGTTTCATATAAATTCAAAAATCAGAAAAATCACAGGACATGTTGTGGGGCTTTTTTTTGTTATTTGACTGTTTTGGTTTTGTTTGGGTTTGGGGTTTTTGTTTTTGCTTTTTGTTGTTTGGTTGGGTTTTTTGTGTTGTGGGGGTTTTTTTTTTGTGTGTGGCTTGTTTGTTTGTTTTTTATTTAAACATATTTGCCTACCATTATAATTTATAAAATTCAGAGTTTTCACTGTTTTTTATGTTATGTGGATTATTTCAGTGTGGATTATTCTTGGTGCTGGAGGATCTGTATATTTAAATTTGGTTTATATTATGAGATGAATAATCCTCATGTCAATGAATATTACTTTGAGACACTTTTTAGTTTTGCCTTTTAATACAAAGTGTGTAGCATAGGCATTAGGTTAGTAGTTGTCCACTTCCAAATGTGAGTATTTAGCTTAGTGTTTGATGTTTCATGTACAGCTGAGCCAACAGTCTGAATTTCTGCTGATCTGAGTAGTTGCTTTTTATTCCATATACAGGATGAGGAATCATGAATAGTTATCTTTCAGAGAGCTAACAGCACTGACAGAATTAGTGAAGATGGTGTATAACAGTGGATTTTAAACTATATGTATTTTCTCAAGTTGAAACAAACTGTAACTCTAAGGCACATTTTTTATGCTTGTAAACTTTTTACAGTATGATTATTCTCTGCTTAAGTAGATTCAGATCAAGGTGGCCATTGCTCTACTCTGGCTTGTTAATGAGAATGTGCTTAAAGATGCAGAAGGAAATTTACCACAATTCTGAAAGTGTGTAACTGCAGCTTGATTTTATCAATGAAGTCAGTGAGGATGAACTGGTTTAATTCACTTGATGATCTCAGGGGTCCCTGCCTATGTCACTGTCAAATCTGAATGCAAATACTCTGCATGCTCAATGCACTCCAGAATAACAAGATACTGGTTATTCTCTATGTTTTACTTTCTCTTTTCCCTAAAATGCGTGGGAAAAGAGAAGGTATAATGATCTAGTGACTTCATTATGCCTCAGGAGTTGAGAATTATTGAATTGCACTATCCATAAAAGAGTGTTTTCTGCTTTTTCTTTAACGTCAAGCACAGCTGATACCATTTTTCAGCTTCATTGACCTCAATTCTGTGCTGGCAGTAATGCTCTAAGATTTGAGAGAAAGTAGAAAAGTTGTTGTTCCCTCTCTCTACTAAATACAAGGATTACTGACACCATTCTACAAAGTCCTTTGGTTATACTTCCTTTAGCCCCTTTCTGATTTCCTTATGTCAGAAAATGGACATTTTTTGAATGCAAAAATACTTTGGAATACCTGCCAAGAAACTTTTTGTTTCCATTTATGTTAGTGTTTGGTTTTCTCTACACTTTTTCAAAAGTTACTATAATGGATCAGTAGTTAGTCTGCACCATTTTGCCAATGAAGATCATTAGTCCAAGATTTTTCAACACAATTGTGTAGAATATTTGTATAGCATGAGAGAAAGGGAAAATTTTCAGGTCAACATAACAAGGGAAAATTATACCCAGTAGTCATTCCTCAAAAAATTATTTTTTAGTGGGTGCTTAGTTGAACACTTGGTACAATACAAGACAATATTCTGTATCAGATCTAGAGAAAGAAGGATTTTAAGATGGAGAATTTTCAAACAAATAGATGACAGAGGTCATCATAGATCTTTGGAATCATTATATCCTCAGTCTTACTCACCTGTTATAGCGTATTGGTTTTTCCTGTAGTGTATCAGATGTGGATATGTTCCATGCAGTATTCATATAGACAGGGAAAAAAAAATCATTACCTATGCAAAAGTAATTATAAAGTTATCCCTTTCCATAGTAGACTGTATGTTATAAAAGACTATCTTGCCGCAGAAATGTGATGCGGTTGAGTGTAATTTCTTACTGCATTTTATACTAAAAACTTGGAGTAGCACACAACTGAAACATTGATTTGTGGAGCAGGAATATATGTTGAACATTTTCCATGCTTCATTGTTTGTATTTCTTTAAGATAGTACTTTCTTTAAACAAAACAAAACAGACAAAAAAAAATCAAGTTTGTCAGATTTCCAAGCCCACATTTTTGATGCTGAATTAGTTACTCAACATTGTTTTTCCTGCATAAGCGGTGATATAACTGGTGGTTTAGCTAGCCTAACACACTTAACCACAGAGGGATTCATGTAGACTGCCTGTGGTTATTAGACACATGCAATTCAGAATGAATTTCTTATTGTGAAAATTAAGATCGAAAATTTCATTTCAAGTCATCACATTACATCCATTACACTTCCTGGTTTTGGTTCTAGTGATAAATTCGAGCTTTCTGTCCTAGAATAAAATGAAAGGCTTTAGAAGCTCCTTTGATATTTTTACTGCTACAAGTGTGTCAGTAGAGACAATTTTTGCTAAGTATAAAAACATGAAGTGCATAAGTATATTTTTATGTAAAGACGGGGTTTTTTAAACTAATTTGCTAGCAAAGTATGTAAATTTCTTCCGAACATTTTGAAAAAAATATGGGATTATATCCCGTAAATAGCAAGCCTGTATTTCTTGCTTCTGTTTTGTTCTCATCTTTACTATTATACTTATATTTGTTGATTTCTCTTGACTTCAAGCAAGCGAAGTGCGAATTCTGTGCTTTTAAGAGTCACCAGGCTTCTAAAGAAGGAATGTAAGGGTGGCCTTTGTGGGAAAGAGAAATCAACAGTAATGCATTTTCGTTTGCTTTGCAAAGTTATGAATTTGCTTGATATTTCTGAGCTTTTTCGACTTTCTAAAATGGTTTTCACAAAATAGGTGTCTATGAATTGCTGGAGTCTGGCATTGCATGTGGTGCAAAGGGTTGTTTCTCTTTTCTGCATCTTGTTTTCCATAGGCTCTCTGCCATGACAGTGTGCAACCTGCTGCTTTTTTGATGGTATAATTTTACTAGCTGCTATGGGAAATAAATTTCTCATTTCCAAGAGAAAATACTTAAATAAGAAGCAGTAAACTAGGAATGAAAAATCAGGGTATTTATTGAAAAATATGTATAACAGCACTCTATAGGCATAATTTAAATATTGTCACTATTCAGAATACTTGGTAGGAATTTTGAATTCTAGTGTAAAATATATAATTTAATATGAGAAATTTTTATTTCCCTCAATCTTAAATAATCTTAGTCAACTAACTGATTTTATACTAATAATTACTTCCATACATTAGCCATCTGATGTCTTTTTATTTTATAAAAAGTTGGGGTTTTATACAACACAGTGGCATTTTCTTTATTCCTTTGTGGAATTTTCTGAAAAAACGTTATCTGTATTACTCTTAAAATGTTGGCTTTGATCAGTTTTTAGAAACTGTTGAAGAGAAGACATACAGCACCATGCGGATGGGATCTGAAATGGATCTTGAAAACTACCAAACTGCTTTAGAGGAAGTACTCACATGGCTTCTTTCTGCTGAAGATGCATTACAAGCACAAGGAGACATATCCAATGACGTAGAAGTTGTTAAAGAGCAATTTCACACCCATGAGGTATATGTTTATACCAATCCTTCAGTAGTCATTTATCTGCTTGTATCCCATAATAAGGTCAAAAACACAGACAAAAGATATTTTTAATTTAATTTATTCCTTTTTCTTGGTTTGTTTCTTTTGTTTTTGTGTTGAGGGTTTTTGTTTGGTTTTTTTGTTGTTGTTGATTGGCTGTTTGGGTTTTTTTCTTTGTGGGGTTTTGGCTTTGTTTTGTTGGGTTTTTTTCCGCTGTGTGTGTAATTTAGATTTGGAGTATTTAAAGGTAGTACTGGAGGCTGTGCCTTGGAATCATAGAATCATTTAGGCTGGAAAAGACCTTTGAGATCATCAAGTCCAACTGTAAACCTAACGCTGCCAATTCCGCTGCTAAACCATGTCACTGAGCACCACATCTACATGTCTTTTAAATGGCTCCAGGAATGTTGAATCCACCACCTCCCTGGGCAGCCTTTTCCAATGCTTGACAACCCTTTCAGTGAAAACTTTTTTTCCTGATATCCGTTCTAAACCTTCCCTGGTGCAACTTTAGGATGTTTACTCTTGTCCTGTTACTTGTTACTACATGACACCCACCTCACTATAACCTCTTTTCAGGTAGTTGTAGAAAGTGATAAGGTCACCCCTCAGCCTCCTCCTCTCCAGACTAAAGAACTTTTTTTATCTATGCAGAGTGTGAAAATGTTTATTTCTGTTTTGTTCTGTGAGGTTTGGGGAGGGTATGAAAAAATAAAAAGCAAAGTTGAAAATCATGTTTGCAAAGGGGTAGATATTTCCCCAAAATCTGTTCTTTCCTTCCAAAGAAGCAAACCTAAAACTGGATTTTATGGGTTTATTTATTGTCAGGGTTTTATGATGGAGTTAACAGCTCACCAAGGACGCGTTGGCAATGTTTTGCAAGTTGGAAGTCAACTTTTAACAACTGGAAAACTTTCAGATGATGAAGAGAATGAAATCCAAGAGCAAATGAATCTACTTAATTCTCGATGGGAAAGTCTTAGGATAGCAAGTATGGAAAAACAAAGCAAGTAAGTAATATATTGGGTAAAATAATATATATGGAGTTTGAAACAATACCGAACTTGATTAACAGTTGGGATTTTCTTTCACTTCACTGTGAAACAAGTTCGATCTCAGATCTTTTTTTGTCCTGAAATTTTCTGTGTAGTGACTTTGAAGCTTGCATGTTTTTTCAAGACTTGAAGCCACACAAATCAGCAGTTACTAACAACTTGACTCTAGTAATACTTTAACCCAAACTTACATAACTTACATCACCTTTTTTGATTATTTCAACAAATAACACACAATATTTAGCTACAAAGGAAAGAGTCATTACTGAGATACAAAAGTAAAAGGAAAGCAAATCTTAAGGACCTGTAAAACTTGAGGCCATGAAAATAATAAGTGGGAGCTTAGCTTTCCAGGGCATATTGTGGTGATTTTCTCTGAGAACAAATTGTACCTTTCAAAATAGGGGAAGTCCTATAGCTTAAAGTAGAAATACAAGTAAAAGTAAAAAAGTAATTATTAATTAGTCATTTTAGTCTTTGAAGCTTTTTTTATGATTTCTATGTCTTATTTTGAAATTTAGATTTACATAGTGCTATCTAGTATAATGAACTCCATAAAAGTAAAAGCTTGTGATAGTGCTACAGTGGAGTAATTTGTTTTGCAGAATACAGAGTGGTTAAACCAGGGAAGTTAGTGAAGGTGGGCTTTTTGTGAATTACATTCCTTATCTTAGTAAAATGTCAGTTACTTACCTGATATTTCACATTTCTCTTTTTCAGCCCCTCTTCTTTTTTCATTTTATGTGGTTACTTTTAATTCCTGTCTGAGATAGACAGGTGTGTGTATATATATATATAGATATATATATATGTGTGTGTGTGTGTATGTATATGTATATATATGCACACACATACACACACTTACATACATATACATTCCCTTTTGAATTCTCTTTGCTTTTGTTTCCTCTGTGCTGTAAAGTGTTCTGCCTTTTGTTGCATTTTCTATTACCATGTCATGAGGAATTTTTTGCACTTGCTGGCCTTTCTGTAAAGGAGACCAATGGTGAAGTTTACTGACCATCATACTAAGTTAAAATCCAGTTGAAATTTTTAAATTAATTGAATTTCACTATGAGTACCTTTATAGCCAAACAATATTAATTCTTGAAAAATATAGCTGTTCTCTACAATAAAATCAAATCTATGCATTGGCAAACAACCTGAATCTGAGATCCTTGGTGGCTTTTTAGGGACTTTGAACTATGTAGACTTCAATAAAATCTTTCTACTGAAGTCTTAATTTTTCTCACAGAAAATCCCAATGAGCGTGCAATGAGAAACTCTTCTGTCTATTCCTTCAGTGCAGCTGGAGAGTGGGCTAACTCCTTTTGTGAATGTGATTTTAATAAAAGCTTAATTTCTCTAGTAGTCTGATCATGGTCTAGCCCAGCATCTTGACAGCAACATAACAAGAAAAAAGAATGATCTCCTGAACCAGCATCTTCCCATCTCCCTTTGCCATTCATAGAGAACAAATATTGTGCTGCATAGGCCTGTTCCTCTGGAGACCAAATATTGGGCTAATATTCTGACCTAATACCGTGTGTCTTATGTTATAAAGTTCTCTATAGAACTCCTCTGTTCTCAGATTGCTTTCAGCTGAGATAACTTCCTGAGATGGAAGCAGTTTTGCATATTTAGTAACCTGCTATTGATTTTTCTTTCCTTCTATTTATTCAGTATCGTCTTGGACCTGTTAGGATACATGATATCCTTTGGTAGTGAATTCCATAGGCCTCTTACCTATTATGAGTGCTGCTTTTTTGAGGAACAGCTTATTTTTCTTTGTCACTGGTAGCTGAAGTGATTCCTTCTAGTTAGGATTTTGGAAGTGAGGGTCAATAGTGTGTATGTTTCCTTACTCTCTCCATAAATATATATCTTCAGTTATTTGTCTTAGTCTTCTCAGAGCTTTTTTCCAGTTCTATCCTATCTTTTTGGTTAAGGGGACCAGAATTGCCCACAGTCTTGAAGGGCAAACCATGATTTTCAACAATATGCATGACATAGCTCTCTTTGTTGGTTTGGGTTTTTGTGTTTTTGTTGGTTTTTTTTTGTGTTGGTTTGTTTTGTTTTTTTTTTTCCCCCATATATTTGTAGTAATTCTAAACATTTGTTTTCTTTCCAGCTTCTTAATGAGTGTTGAGATATTTTCTTTATGCTGTCTTTCTTTGACAGTCTATAAAATTGTTGATGGGTTTCAGATATTTCAACCTAACTTCCTCCACCTTTATTATTTTGTTGGAGAAAAGACTATAATACATTATTGTAGGTGTTTTTATTTGCCATACTCATTTTCATTTAAATCAACAACATGCAAATAGCAACCTCACTTCTATGAGTTGTGCTGTGTCTACGTTGTCATTTGGTGCCACTTGTTAAACTTCTGTCCTAGATGCAGCTATGGGTCATTTCCTCAGGAATTGAATTGTCTAGTATCTTCTAAAGTATGTCATATATGGGTTATATGAGATCAGAGAATGTTGTGTTACTATTTAATTTTTAAAAAAAATCTGTGATAAATTCAGTTACCTTTTTGGGTTAGGGCAAGGAAAATGTCTCAATAGTTATTTACTTAGATATGGCTAATTTTGACCTATTGGGCAACAACCCCATCTGGAGGATTATGAACAACTTTCATATCACAATGTAATATATTTCTGGGTTATTATACGCAATTTAAACTCTTGGTAATCTATCTTCTATTTCAATTTAAAGCATAATCTTCCGATCTTATTGCTGTAATCTAGTTTTTAAGGCAACAGTGATATGTTTATCCAGAGATGGATTTTGTGAAGATGACAACGTGTCCTCTTTTGTAATAGTAATAGGAAGTGTAACAAAAAGTAGAACACTTTACAGCGTTGAGAAAACAAATGCAAGCAATCAACAAAGAGAGGAGAAAGAGATAATGATAATGGATACTGTAAAAGTGAAAGGGGGATATGAAAAGTGATTTAGAGGGTCAAAATATCAGAGTAAGTTTGGAACACAGCAATGCCCTTGTGTAAAAGCAGCCCAAATTGGATTTCCCATGTATTCACTACACATTGATTCTTCTGGGAAGCAATGCATTTGCATGCTGAACAAAAACAGCCTGATTTTTCTTTTCTTACTCCTCCTCTTCCCTAAATAGGATGCTCTATAGTAAAGTGCTTCAGAGTGATAAATATACCACCAGAGAGAAAACTTAATGCAGTTTACCACTTTATGGAGAATTCCACTATTAAAGCACATTGAATTCAGTGATAAATCATTTTGTATTTGAAATTTATGAGTGCCATACCATAAACAAAGTTTATTATAATCTCCTGAGGTATATAAATAAGTACTAAAACCTCTATCAGATGTTTATAGAAGTAATTTGAAAACCAGGACGTACCTGGAGAATGGGAAGAAACATTCTTCTGTTTAAGAATCAACTGTGATTAAATTGTTTCTGCCATTCTTTCATTTTCAAGTTTATTCTCCTTCCTTCAGAATAACATAAATATCCTGTATATAAGTATTTTGTTATATCTTAGTTTTCTAAAATCAAATTCTCTTTACTTTATCAGGTTTTCTTCACCATTTATTTCATTTATTGCTAAAAAGATGCCTCTAGGTTGAAGCATTGTATTTACTATTTATAATAACTTGGTTTAGAAGATCAAGAAAGGCAATAAAATACACACTTGAAAATGAGGAAAGACTGGCTTAGGTCTGAGATAGGTAATCGTTGTGAGCCATGGGTTATGGTAAAGTAGGGTATCAGCTTCCTGTATTCCATTCATGAAGAGAAAGATTAGAGTGGAAAAGACACTACATGTATCTTCTGGTCATTTTGGTCAATAATTAACACATTTTTTCCAGCAGAAAAAACTGAAATCATGGATCATAAAGATCCATGACACATTTCTTGCCACTACCACTCCTGTTTCAAGAGGCTGTGGTTTGGCTCATCTTCCTACGGTCACTACTAAGACTTGATTGTTTCTGTTTCAGAAGTCCCCAGTAATTTTTTAAATCTATCCAGATGCAAGTGACAATCCTGAGATAAATGATAGTGTTGTTGGGTGCCCTAAGAAAAAAAAAGTACAAGCATCTCTCTTTTTTTTTTTTTTTTTTTTTTTTTTTTTTTTTTAAAAAAAAAATTTTTTTTTTTTAAAAAAGAATTTTTTTTTCAAAAATAAAATAAAAAATAGAAAAATTAAAAATAAATAAAAAAAAAAAAAATTTTTATTTGGGGGTAAGT
>WYDI02005513.1:0-12619 GCA_009867235.2 Psittacus erithacus
CGGCCCTGCGAGTGTTCACACACCGTGGAGATGAGGCCTCAGTGCCATGGGTCAGTGGTGGCCTTGGCAGTGCTGGGGCATGGTTGGACTGGATGAGCTTAAAGGGCTTCTCCAACCTGGTTGATTTTATGGTTCTTTACCAGAAGAAGCCCAGCGAGGCAGAGCCAGGGCTGGCAGGAGCATGGGGCAGCCCCATGTGCATCCATGCTGGATCTCTCTATGTTGTGCCATGGTGAATGGAGCAGGCAGGGGTTGTAGCTCACCCAGCAGAGCCGGGGCCCAGGTGCTGCCTCTCGCCCCGTGCTGATGGAGCCGCTGCTGCTCAGAGGTGATTGCTGCTTTATTGGCTTATTTTTAGCCAGGCTCAGAGCAAGATGGATGGGGCTTGTCTTGGAGAGCCTTGTGCTGGCAGCAGGAGCCCGGGCACGGAGCAGCAGCGACTGCTTTGGAAGCTGCCTTGGAAACAGATGGGGTGAAGCTCCCTGGAGCTCGCTCCTGCCCCGGGACCAGTCCATAGCGTGGGCATGGACCATACGAGGTGGCTGCTGCTGAGCAGTTACCTCCAGGGACAGACCCCGAGCCCGGTTTGCTTGCGGCATCCCCCAGTGAAAACCCAGAGACCTGTGGTACCACACTGTGTCTGCCCTGAGGGTCTCCCATCATCACAGGGGTCTATCTTCCGTTGGTGCTTTTCAGGAGCAATCCAGCAGCACCCGATGATTGAATCTTTACCTTTATTTCCCAGCTTTATTAACTCCATGGTCCCGTACATGTGGATTGAGCAGGGCTGGGCAGAGACAAGGAGCATCAAGGAAAAGCAGTACCGGATGCATTGGGTACCAAACCGGTCCAAACTGCACTGAGAAGCCGAGCAATGTCCATAGCACAGCCTTTCCCTTCCCTTTGCTCCAGAATATCCATGTGGAGGGAAGCACCTTGCTGTGTGCGTGAGCTCAGGGTCACTGTGTGAGTTAGGTTTGCAGCCTAAGTGGGGTTGTGTGATTGCAGTGGGGTAAATGAGGCTTGGTGGGGAGCTTTGCTCCCCTAATCAATGCACTTCTATGGGGTGTTGTTGCAGTGCCCACGAATGGTGTGTGACACACAGCCGGCGTGTCCCAGTGCCCTGCCGCTCCTGTGCTGGGAGCCACAGCCAGCAATGCCGCAGGGAATATTGATTAGTTTTACAGTGCAACCTGACACAGCCTATTCTGGGGATGTAATGAAGATGGATGATCCCATCCCCTCGCCCTGGTGCTTTGGGGAAGGGGAAAATCATTCGCTGCATCCTAGAAGGATGCTTCGTGGTCCATCGCGCCTCGCTCTTGTACTTCATCTTATTTCCACTTCTCTGGCTGGTTTTCTCTTCTTTCCATCTTCATGGCTCTCTGCCTTCCCTTGCCCCAGCACCCTCTGTCTCACCCCACCACATGGATCTGGTGCTCGGGCTAGGAGGCAGCCAAGCCTGGTCCAGACCATCAGTGGGGCAGAATGCAGCACTGGGATGAACTGGGAGAGCACTTGTTGCAGGGTCAGTGGGAAGCTGTTCCCACAGCCAGAGCCATGATCCAGCCTTACCACAGCTCATCTCTCCCTCCTGCTCTGCTGTTGTTCCCTGCCTCTTGTGCTTCATCCCCGACCCATCTGCATCTGCAGTCCCGAGCATCCCGGCTGCCAGCCCTGCTTACTGCGAACACATCCCACCTCCAACATGGGGAGACTTCCACTGAGAAACCTGTGTTGAGCCGAAAGGCTCATCCCAGGACCCCTTAAACATCAACTAACTGCAGCTCTATGATGAGCTCCTTTCACAGCCTGATCTGAGCCTTTTGGAAGCCACCGGCGGTGCTTTTCCCTCCACTGCCCAGCAGTTGGGAATCCATAGTTACCATAAACCCAAGCTCCAGCATTCATATGCAGGAGGCAGTCATGTACAGTCATAAAAAGTGATTTACAATTGGTCAGGGTTTTCAAAGAAAGGAAGGAAGCTCATATATTACCAGGTCTTTATTTCTCTTCTGGCTGTTACCCTTTAGGATTCCTGTTTTCAGGCTTTTCCCAACAAACACAGTTGGAAATGTCAAGGAGTTTTTATAGAAGAGCTGAGAATCCTCCAGAATCACAGGGCTGCAGGAAGGAAAAACCAATCCCAACTTCTGGATGCATGAGGTGGGATCTCCAGATGCTGCTGGCACCCTCTGTACGGTGCCCATCTCTACTACACCTTCAGATGATGACCTAAAGGGCCTCACTGCTGCCTTCCATCACATCCAAACCCTGATGCTCAGAAGGGATCCTCTGCTCTGACCTGATGCAGGTGTGATGCTCACACTGCCCCACACCGGAGCAAAGATTTCCAAGGGTAATGGCAACCTCTGCTTTAAACCTTCGAGCCTGTTAAGGCTGGTTTGGGGTGGGAACTTTGTCATTCCTATTGATGCTCCGTGCATCCAGCCAAGTACTCATAAAACCAGGGGGGAAATCATCCTGTAGCGAATGCATGGTGCTTTTCCCAGCCTCGTGGATACTCACAGCAGAGCAACTGCTCTTTTTCTCAGCTAAGGGAACTAATTCCATGAGTAGCGGAGCTCTGCTGCGAGCAGAGGGCTGGCTGCTGTGATAGGGAGGAGAGGAAACCACAGTGCCCTGCCATTTTGAAGGAAATACATCTAAAAATAGGGCACCACAGGTACCTGCCTGGCTGTGACTGGCTGCAAATACACTGTGAACGCAACGATGGACCTTTGTGTGCTCTGCAGTCCTTCCACCACCGCTTTGCCTGCCTTTAGGGTGACTTTGGTGGGAAGGGTTTTGGAGGGACAATGGAGGTGAGGAGCACATCCTCTCCTTCCACAGCCACCTTTTCCTCCTGCTCCCAGCTCGTGGCTTCAGCTTAACATCTGGGTAAGTTGTGCACCAGGGGCAGAGCGAACATCGGTGCTTACGGCAGGCCAGGCTGACAGCTCCTGTGAGCTCGACGCCGCGAGCATCATTTCTCACTGATCGCAGAGGGAAGGAATGGAAGCAAATCTTACATGACACATTTATTTTTGTCATCTATTTATTAGCTCAGAGCAAAAGTCCTGCTGCATTCTGGGGATTATGCAAATCAGGGACATCAAGGCAATTAAAAGAAAGCCCAAGTGAGCACAATGTCAGAGCCGAGCAGATGCTGAGAGACAGCACAGCCCTCCCTGGCCGCTCCTGGCCTGACGCAGCCCCCAGCGTTGCATCCGGATGCTCCTGCTTCTCCTCCAGCTTGTGCAGTCAACCCCGCCAAGCAGGTCATTAGGTCCGTGGGCCCCACACATCAACCAGCCTGCTGCTTTGCTGTGGGGCTGCGCCTGCTGTCCTTTCCTTGTCTGGGAGAAGGATGCATGGGATGTCTGCTGCATCCTCATTCTCTTCACAGGCGCTCGCTGTGCTCACCTGGACCGATGCAGCCAAATCAATGCTTAGGCTAATCCCAGGCAGAATTTGGGTTGCTGGGATCGCTGAGGGGATACCCACAGGGCAGAGATGAAGAGGGTCCTTGCCCCCTCTATGGGACCCGCCGGGGAGAGCATCCCAACGCAGCGCGGGGTGAGGTAATGCCGTGCTCATGTTGGGTCAGGCACTGCCGCGGGAGGAGGATCTGGCTCGCTCTACGGGTCTGAAGCTTGGCTAAATCCCCACTGAATCACCCGTTGTTCCACTGACAGCTCGGGATTTATGAGAGCTGAAGTGGATGGATGGCAATGAGCAAGTGAAAAAGCCAAGTCCCAGATCCGACTTGTCTTCCCTTCGGCAGCTCCGGGAGACTCAGGATGTGTGTTTTGGGATTTAATCCTGTCTGAGCCCCTCTCTTTTGAGACGGAGGTGGAGGGGAAGCTTCAGGCAGCTGGAGTGCAGGTTGGGAGCTGCGGCCAAGGACAGCTCCTGCCCCGGCAGCTCCTGGAAGTGGAAAACCGCCGTTTCCCAAAACCCTGTGGAAGAGCACAGGGAGGCTGGCGCTCGGAGACACGGAAAGACGCGGGGAACAGCCAGGGAAACACGCTCCTATCCTCACTCTGCTAATTACACTCATTAGGGAAGGAATGCTGCCTCCGATTGCGAGCCTTACCAGCTCCTTTTCATTCCCCTGCCTGCCGAAAGCACACACCGGAGCGCTCCGGAGTTGGGTTCTCTCCTGGAAATGGGCATTTCTCCTCCCAGGTCAGAGGCTCTTTTGTGTCTGCCTGGCTGGGAGACGGGGCTGAAGACAAAGCAGAAAGGGAGAAAGCGGGAGAGAGGCGGGATGGGGCGAGCCTGCATCCCCGCGCCGGGGGGACCGGGTGCCTCGGCGGTGGGCTGTGCCGGGAATGGGAAGCGGAGCAGCGGGAACGCAGCCGTGTGCGCGGCTCAATGGGGAGGTAATTTATGCACTAACCTCAGCTCGGGGTTGCGGGGAGGCCTCTTCCCATCGCCCCTTCCACCCGCCTCCTCCCGCCCTGCAGCCACACACAGAGCCTCACAACCCCCTTCGCAGTTGGGAAGACACCTATTGAGCACCGCTCGGGCATAGCTGGGCTTTTGTTCCTCCTCCTCCCGTGCTGCCCGAGCTGCTCCTTCCCTCCGAGGCGGCTGCGTTAAGTTGCTTGCCATGATCCCCAGCAGAGAATCGCCGTCCCGCTGACGTCCCGCGGCGCAGGCGGCGGGAGCAGAGACAGAGGAGAGCAAAAGGAGGAGGAAAGAGAAGTAAGGCAGCGTTTGTCTCCTTTCTTTGTCTCAAGTCTTGCCTGAGGAGTTGTGTGTGTGCATGGGGGGAGCGGGGCAGTCAATAGCAGTGTGTGCACGCTCCGGGTGCGATGAGCATCACCATGAGCACATGTGAAACACACGCAGCCACCGTGTGTTACCTGCGCTGCTTCCCACCCCCAGGCAATGCCTATGGGCACCCCAAAGCAAGTCAGGTCCTTCATCTGCTCATTGTGTGTGTTGAGAGTGTGTTCTGTGTGTGGATGTGAGTACTGTACATTAACAGCTGCTCATGCTGTGCTGTAGCTAATGTGGCATTTGCTTGCATATATTCTTGTTAGATGAAGTTATGTTCTTGTGGATATAAATGTAATTAGCTGAAACAAATTGAATTCTCTTTGTTTTAGGTGAGAATAATCACCAACTGGTCAAAATCCATCACTATATGAATGTTTGTGGGGATGTGTGTGTATATGTGCGTATATATGTGTGTATATCTGTATATGTATGTGTATATACGTGTGTATATAGGTATATACACATATTCACGTGTAACCATGTTACTTATGCTGACACACAATTACATGCAACACATGTTAATGCACTTACCAGCTAAATTACACGTGAGCTCTTTAGCCACTGGATTTCAGGATGAAGCGTGCACTTGTATGAGTGGCCCTGTACACGACTACATGCTTGTATACATATGCTAAGTTTTTGTCTTACTCAAGTACCACACACACGAAGTGGGGGTGTTCTGTAGGACTCGGGGGTGTGCAAACACTTTTGCATTGTTGGCAATGGATACAAAACCCTTGCACCAGCCCTGATTGCAGAGAAGGAGGAACTCTGCCTGCTGCAGAGCGTGTTTTGCTTTGCAATGAGTGGGAACTGAAGGGCAAAGAACAGATTTGTTGATGCCTGTGCCTTGCTGAGTACCACTGAATCCTGCAGGAGAACAGCACGAGGTGCTCGTGTGGTCGGAATTGCTGGAGCTGCATTTGAGCAATCCTTCCTCTGGCTGCAAACTCATAGCTCCGACACCAGTGCTGGTATTTGGCACACAGAGAGAGGCTCTCCGGGTGCTCTCCGATGAGGTAATCCCAAGGAAAGATAAGGGAAGTGCTGCATGTATTAACTTGAGCGGTGATGTCAGTGAGGGGAAAGGAAATTAATGACTTGGAGGTAGGAATTGCCTTGGGTTTGGTGTCATTTGGTTGCTGCCGTTATCTCAGACGTGCCAGGGTGGTGAAATCAAAGGAACCTGAGGGCTGGCAGGGTCTGGGGACATCAAACAGTTCCCATTGGCTTGTGCAGAGATTTGGGTGCTCTGTGTGTGTGCCCAGGAGCCAGGGTGCTCCCCTGGGTCTGCACTGTGATAGCCCATTACTATTAGAGAATAAGGGACCCAAGGGATGTCCTCTCCTGGTTTGTGTCTGTGTACCCCCAGAGAGCAGTGGGATGCAGCAGCAGGGTCAGGTGGGATCAGGGCTGGGATGGCTCCAGGCAGAGAGAACAGGCTGAGAATGGAGAGAACAAGGTGTGCTTGGGGCCACCTTCACACTGTGCTTATGGGCCTCCCCATGGGGTCTGTCTTCTCTCCTCCCTTGGGAAGGAGCAATGGGACCCTGGTGCCCTGCCCAGCATGGGGAGCGATGGAGGGAAGGTCTCCAAAGTGCAAAAGAGACACTTTCTCCACCAGAATCTCACCTCATGCTAATGGGTATCACATTGTGTCCCTGACGACTTGTCAGCAGAATGTGAGAAATCACTGGCAGCAGCAAACAACAGGGCCAACAGGAAATGAAACACAAATACCTCACATCACAAACACCTCCCCTAACAGAGGATGCACCCACGACGCTCCCCAAACATCACCACTCAGCCCATACAAACCTGATAGTCCCCTCTCCAGGGTCAACCTGCGCTGTCTCTTATTCCAGCCCCACATCTCCTTCCCTCAGTGCTGCTGTCCCTGCACGCTGCCTGTTGCACTGAGCTGCTGATGACAGTAAAGGACAAGGAGCACCCATGAGTTGGGTGAGCCTGAGCTTGGCTTGCAGGAGATGGTCCCTCTGGAGCTGCCAGCTCAACACAACCACACAGTGACTCTGCAGAGCCCAAGGCAAGAGCCTGCTTCACCTCTTGATGCCTTGACTTGGTTCACCCACCCCTGGGAGGGTTTGGGGAAAGCTTGCATGAGGCTTAACCACAGCACAGCCTGGATGGGAATACCTGCTAGGAATGCCCTATTGCATGTGCAGGTTGAGGCTGGGGTTGGTGAGTGCAGGGATCACAGCGTGGAGCAATGGTGTTTGTAAAGGAGGCTGCAGTTTCTCTTGTTTGTCCCAGTGCAAGTCCAGTGAGGAAAAGGAGATTCCATGGATATGGGTGCTTAAACCCTCTTCAACCCGATGTGAAGCTCTGGTGTGAATTCCAGTCTTTGCTCCTGTCCCAGAAGGGAGCTGAGTCTGAGCTTTAGAGGTGCTGTTTGAGCTTGTGCTTGTGATGATGAAGCCACATGCAAAGGGGGCTTGGGGTCTGGTTAAGTGGGTTCAGCCCTGATTTGTGATGGTGGGACATGGGTTGAGCTCTTTCCTTCCCAAGGCTGTGCTCAGGGTGATGCCCTTCAAGTCACTGGAGTCACCAGGGGCAGCTTTGAGCTCAGGGGAGTGTCTCGCCAGGGGTTGCTGAAGGTGCAGAGGTGATGTTCATCCTGCCCCTCTCCAGGTTTCCTGCAGCCCCTTTAGGCACTGGAGCTGCTCTTAAGGTCTCCCCTTCAGGAGCCTTCTCTTGTCCAGGCTGCCCCAGCCCAGCTCTCTCAGCCTGGCTCCAGAGCAGAGCTGCTCCAGCCCTCGCAGCATCTCGGTGGCCTCCTCTGGGCTCTCTCCGACAGCTCCACATCCCTCTGGTGCTGCTGCGTGCGGGACTCCTCCTTTTCTCTCTCTCAAACAGATCAGGTTTATGCTGTGTCCTGAAGGAGCGTGCGGTGACACCTGCAGAACCGGGGCTATTTTGGCCTTTTTCTTTGCTGTGGTTGCCGGAACATCCCATGGAGGGAGCCTGGGGTCTGCCTGGTCTCTGCTCCATGCGCTGCTGCAGCACCGGCGGCAGAGGCTGTGCACAGGCTGTGATGGCTGCTGCTGCAAACAGGGGTCGTTGAGCACATCTCTGGCATGTCTTGGGCAGGGTGTTGCAGACAGCGGGGTCTCATCCTCAGGCGCAACAGGGGAGCAGATCCATGTGGCTTTCCCAGGCTCAGCACTAAGGATGCGCTGTGTGATCTGGGGTGTTGCTCAGCTTACCTGCCCTCCCTCGTATTGCCTGTAAGAGGGGGTTTATAGAGCATCCTGCAAAGATTTGGGTTATATCCATTTTGTTACAATACAAAATCAGGTGATGAGAAAGCTGATTAAAATCCATAAAGAACCCCAGTATCGCCCTATCCGTGGGACATAGTAGTGACAGACAACGTGCACCTTCAGCTGTACAGAGCACTGCGCTCAGAGCTGCTTTGGAGCCTCCTCTTCCCCATGTAAATGTTTCTGTAAAGCCAAAAAAGTCCACCCATAATGGCTTGGAGGACAAGGTAATGCCTGCTGAGGGCTGGGAAATGACATTGTTACAATGATAAATACTCTCCAAATACCCAATTCATGATCCTGGGCGCCTTATAAATGTGATTAGTAGATCTAATCTTGCTGTGCTGGAGCCAGTTGTCAAGACAGCTTGAAAATGGATCATTGCCCAACTCTGACTTCGACTGCTCCCCAAGTTCTAACAGTTCATGTTTGAAAAGGAAGCAAGAGTTCGGTCCTGCACTCCCTGCCCTGGGGCATGAGCTAGAGAGGGGATAGGGAGGAGGAACTGCAGATGATTCCCTAAAAGAAAGGGGGATAGGGATGCAACTAGTATGGAATTCTGTGGAAAACAATATCCTTTAGGTGTGCCCAGCTCGGTCGGTCTCTGTTCTTGAATATCCGTCCATCTGTCCATCCATCTGTCCACCCATCCTTCCCACTTGTAAGGCACATGTTATTTCTCTCCACCTTGCAGTGGGGATGGAGGCAGCCCTGGAGATGCTTTTCCCACTCCCGAGACGTGGGCAGGGAGCTGGGAAAGGAAGGGATGAGCCCTGGGAAAGGCAAAGCAGAGCTAAGAGCCATTGGCTCTGGGGAGTCTGCCTCTGGTGCTGTGACTCTGGGTGCTCTCACTTTGGGTACTGTCATGCAGGTACCCCCAGGGGAGATGCCCTCTCCTGCCTCTCCGGTGCTGGTGGGAGCTGCTGGGAGCAGGGTTTCTGCAAACCAGCTGCAAAAGCAGGAGAATGAGCTTTCCAAAGGCACTCAAGTGCTTTTGGGTACCCGGGGTGGTTACACCAGGCTGTCAGAGCATCCCGATGCCCCCAAGGCTGGTTAAGACCGAGGTCTCTAAGGTGCTATTGATGCTTTTACTTGGCATTCTCCTGGGGATCCCTGTGGGAACGTGGTTTCAGCGCTGTGATTTTGGGCAGCCTGGCTGGGATAAAAGCTTGTGAAAGAGTCCCCAAGCTCCCACCCCACTTCCCCAAAGCGGGATGGAGCGCACAGGGGAGGCTTTGAACGTTGATCCAAGATAGAGCGGATTTGGGCTCCCTGTCAAATGTTCTCATTGTCTGACCCTTGTCCAGATGCCAGCAAAACCCTTTGGGAATTTCCCCCTCCACCCAGCGCACCGGCTTTAATTACAGAAGAGGAATGCGAGCGCTGCTCCTCCTGCCTCTACGCTCGGGTGCCGCACATAGACCCTGAGGTTTGGGTTCCGGGATGCTGGCGGATGGAGAGGGGATGAAGAGGGGCCATAGGGAAGGACAACAGTGGAGATGGGCGCTGGGTGCCCCTGCCTGGTGCAGGCAGGATGCTTCCCAAACCCAGGGTGACAAGAGAGGACATGTACCCCCCTGCCCCATGCTGGCAGCAGTACCCGAGCAGCAGGACATGAGTAATATCCATCCCACTGGGGGAGTTAGATCAAAGGCAGTGAAGTAGATACAAGAGGTTTCTGCTTCACAGACCAGAGAGGCTGCAGTTCAATAGCGCCTTTGTTACCAGCTCTCCGGAGCTGGGGATGGAGAAATACCTGACCCTCCGCTCCCTCCCTCCCTTCAGTCCCTCAGTGCTCAACCATCCCAAGTATGCAACACACAGCGAGGCTCCGCAGAGCCATGGGGATGGCAGCAGGAGTCTGGGCTCCACAAATGGGACCCTCAGTAGCCACCCAGGGCTTGGAGGCGATGAGAGCGGCCACCCCGGGCACCCACATCCCTGCGCATCCTTGCGCATCCCTGGGCATCCCTGCACAACCCTGCGTGCTGGGGTTTGCTGGCAGGGCCAGGAGAGGATGGAGCTGGTGATGCCATCCCAAGGTCAGTGCCGGGTATTCTGGTGTCTTCCCATGGAGAGGATGCCACGCTGTCAAAGGTGAGCTCAGCCGTGCTTTGCCAGCAGCTCTGGGCTGTCCTCAGGTCCCTGCGGTGTGGGGCTGGGGTTTTGGGATGGGGACGTGTCCCTTTGCTCTGATGCGGGCACTGGAGCTGCCGTGTGCTGGGTGCAGCCTCCTTGGGAAGGTCTTGGGTGTCAAAGCAGAGCCACAAAGCAGAGGGCCATACCCAAAGAGTTATTAAATTCAGCTTGACAGATCTACCCCTCGATGCGCAACGAAACTGGGACTGTGTCCTTAGTGTACCTCTGGGGACCAAGGGGTTGGGTTGGTGCTGGAGCTGGGGGACAGACCCATATGTGGGGCTGCTACATGCATGCAGCACTCCAGGATATTTGCTGGAGGAGCTCCCCAGAGCACCCAATGACACAATACCAAGGCCAAATGATGCTCGTGCCATGGGGCTGCACATGGGTACATCCTCCTGCGGCTGCTGTAGGGTGCAGGGGCCGGGAAGGGAGCATGGCTGTGTCAGAAAGGGACTTTTTTCCCCTTCCCATTCACATATGGGAGTTAAAAGAGGAAAAACCTTGGGAAAACACCAGCTCAGAGCTACCCGTGTGCTTCAGAAGCTCGGTTTGTAGGTTAAAGTCATGTTCGTTGCTATTAAGAACAGCAGCGGGCGAATTCCTTCCTCCTTCCAACCCCGGCTGCTGTAAAGCTTTAGAAACATTGGATTTCCCAAGGATTCTTGCTAGGGCAACAAGAAAGGAAGTCTCCTCCACTCAATAGTGGAGCTGACCTCATCAGCTCCTGGCAATTAGCAGTCACTGCTGCTGAATGAGTGAGTTCTGGCAGGGAAAAGGATAAAGGCAAAGGCTGGTGCTTTCCCAGGGGCAACCTGGGCAGTTCTGGTGCCATTGAACGCAGGAGGTGGAGAGGCTGCTGCTAAGGGTAAGGTCTGTGTCCGGCTCTTGGAGGAGCTGCTGGAGATGTGTTTTCCCCATGGACATCGCCTTGTCCTGGGATGCCTCTTCTGGGGGTATGGAGATGGAAGCGGCCCATGGAACACATCACCTTGCTTACATCTATGTTGCTCTCTTGGCAGCCAGGGTGACCCTGGTTTGTAGCTCAGGGTGTAGCAGGTTTCTTGGGATACTTAAAAGCAGCACAAAAAGGTGTGATGGCGAATACATGGACAGAGATAAGGTGTAGCTGTGGCCAGGACACGGCAGGGTGAAGGTGAACCATTTCCTTGCCTGCTCCTTGGCCATGCTGCCACTGAGCCAGGCTATGGCACATTGTCTTTTAAGCAGGGAGAATGGACAACATAGACGGAAGGGCTGCTTTCCCTCCCACCTCCTTTACCCCTTTCTTCCTTTTCTTTCCCCAAACACCGCTGGCTTATCCTGGGTAAGCCCTCTGCTGTGGTCTATGGCTTTTTATTCCTATGTGATTGCTTTTCCTAACTCATGTAGGGCAAAAAGCCATGGGCTACACAGAGGAGGGACTCCACCTTCCAGGCACCTCCGCACCCCGCCCGGACTCCTGATCCCTTTTTAATCACTCATATTTATTTGGTAACAAATAACAAGTGAAAGGGGGCATTGAAGCCTTGCAGAGCAGAGGGACCGACAAAGGGGGACGGGGATGGAGAGGGGGGCACGGCCTTTCAGGCGCCGGCGTCCCCATTCAGAGCTGCTTTTCTTTGGTAGTGAGAGCTTTTCTCACACGGTTCAAAGCATCCCCACCTGCAGCCCCATGGAACAAAAGCATCAGGCAGAGACCAAGGGCATGGCCAAGGGCTGCGGCTGCTGCCTCACCCAGCACTGAAACACCTGCAGGTGATGGCAGGAGCCCTTCCTGCTGTTGCTGGGTGTCCCAGGGGGCTGAGAACAGCCCAGCACCTCCAGCCCCATCTCCTCACCAATCGTGACCCTTCCAGGCGTGCTGTAGAGTGGGCAGGATCCGTCCCTGCAGTGACCATGGGGCCCCAGCCAGCCCATGGACCAAGGATGTGTGGCCAGGAGCATTGGGAAGGACAGGTTTAATTAGAGAGCAGGACTTGATCAGTGTGCACTTGTTAAGAACACAGATCAATGTCTGTGAGCACAGAAGCCTGGAGAGCAGCGTGGATGGGGTGGGAAGGGACCCCATCACTGCAGATCCCACCACTGCAGACACCATCACTGCAGACACCATCAGCACAAATCCCATCAGCATAGACCCCTTCACTGCAGATCCCATCACTGCAGATGCCATCAGTGCAGATCCCACCACTACAGACCCCTTCACTGCAGATCCCATCACTGCAGACCCCTTCGCTGCAGATCCCTTCGCTGCAGATCCCTTCGCTGCAGATCCCATCACTGCAGACCCCTTTGCTGCAGATTCCTTCACTGCAGATCCCTTCACTGCAGACCCCTTCACTGCAGATCCCATCACCACTGATCCCATCACTGCAGACCCCTTCACTGCAGATCCCATC
>WYDI02005515.1:10085-31237 GCA_009867235.2 Psittacus erithacus
GGGCCGGGCCGGGCCTGCTGCGGCGGCAGGGCCGCGGCCTGTCTTGGCCTAGCTTGGCCTGACGGCTTGGCCCAGCGCGGCGGTGCGGCCCGGGTGGACGCGGCCTGCTTCTGCCGCGCCGCCGCCGGCATGGGCTATACGCGGGAGGCGATGCGGACGGTGGCTGTTGCGGAGAGGCGGCTCGCAGTCTGGCAGCAGGCCCGCGGGCGCTTTCTGGGCGAGCCGCGGCCGCCCCGCGCCGTTCTGCCCAGGTGCGGCCTCGCGGGCTGGTGCTGACCTTGCGGAGGCTGGGCTCTGCGGCCCTAGGGCGGCCGTGGCCCGGGCTCCTCGCCCTGCCTCCTGGCATGGCGCTCTGGCCCCGGCCTCGCTTCCTGTGGCGGCCTCTCCGTTCCCCGCCCGCCCCGGCTTCCGTGCGGCTTCCTGCCGAAGGCCCCCTGCCCGCAGCCGTGCCGCGGCCGGCTTTCCCGCACCGCCTCTCCTGCCCTGTGTTTGGTAGGTCTTGGCCCTTCTTAGCAGTGCTTGTCCCTTCCCATCTCATAAGCCGCTGATGCTGTCTTGCCCCCACACAAAACTGAGGAACAAACGCTAATTTAGACCCCGCTGTGCTTCCTGCTATTGGTCTGACCCGTTCCGGGCTCCTCCTCCCGTCTCTCAAACAGCATCATCAACAATTTCTGCGTTTAACTCTTGTGTATAATACCCACTGTAGGAAGTGCAGGAGAAAATGTGGCCATCGGCAGTATCTTGGGGATTCAGTGGCCTGGTAGTATTTCCAGGTCCTGTCCTTGGATGAGATGCTGTTTTTGAGAGAATGTGTCCACACTTCTTGCTTGCTACTGGAATGCTAGTAATTAGTATTTGTGAGGCTATAGAAGAGCCATTGCTCATATGATTGCAAGTGTGCTCTCTATATGGTCTGTACAACAGAAACTTGTTATAGCTATGAAGTGAGGGTCTAGAAGAGCACTCTGCTGTGTAGGTTGAGTTAGTAGAAATAGCCAGTAGAATGAAGTGTAAAAGTGAGGAAAGGAATACAGGAGCTTGTGATCACAACAGCTGTACCATACAAATTGTAGCTGTGGTGTTGCCTTTTATGTAGCTGTTAATCCATTATGTAGTTTCTGTACATTTGCAGTTATGAAAATGAATGCTAACATCACTAACCCATGGAAATATTGTAGGATTAAATGCAAGGATGGTAAACATACAGCATCTTTTTAACACCATTAGTTCATGCTTTGTTTTGCTTAGTAAATTAATCTTTTGAGGTTTGGAACACAATTTAAGGGATATCTTGAAAACTTGGATTTTGTGTCTTGGAATAATTTAACTTTGAATGGACTTCACACTTAGTGTGTATCCCACAATGAAACTGCTACTCAGTTCCCTTATTTGCTTTACCATCTTCTGCTTTTAATTTCTGTAGTTAGCTTTAAATGTAGTGCATAGAAATACACAGTTCTGAACACCTAAATTTTTTTTTCAGCTTTCATTGCCCATTATTCAGTCATCCATTTTTTATGTGCATTTTACGTTTGCAAACCCTCAGGAATTTCAAGTAGCTGAAAGAGCACCTACCTACAAGCTGTATTCTCTAGAGCTAATTCAGTATAGTTAATTGAAGTAGTTCAACACAGTGGTAAGGTGTTTTTAAGAAAGGAAAAGCTCTAAAACATCTGCAATTCTTATCAGCCATACTTTGCAACCTCCTCTTTTTAGAAAGCTGAGCTCTACCTCCTGGAGTAAATACTACTAATGTTGTGCAAAGACCTGAGTGGATGTATGCTGTATGATGGTTTTTTAAGCTGTTATTTTAATGGAAGTTTATATTAAAAAAAAATGTATTTTTCCCTGGTCAACTTAAATATCATTATATCCAAGTCTTAAAAAAACTAAAGGGAGATAAATTATTCGTAGGAAATAATCAACTTTAATTGCTTTATTGTATCATTCAGGCAGGCTATGCCAGAAAGGTGTTGGTTTGTTTGTTGTGATGGCAAGGGAATATTTTTGAAAGGCAATATTATGAGGCAGCAATGGCAGTGTCCACTAAATGGAGATGTGAGTGATCATTATGTAGCAGCAAAAAGCAAAAAATACAGAGAGCTTGTGATATCTGCCTGAGTGGTGTCAATATAACTACATAATGGTTGGTATATTCCCGTGGAATGAAGAAGCCATTAAGCTTCTAAATATTTCTGAAAAACAAACACTCTAATGTGTGTTTCCAAATTAGTCATTATCAGATGCTGAAAAATTCAAAAGGTATTACAAATGAAATTATTCTGTTTGGGTGGTTGACAAATAATCTGTGTAACCTGTTACACAGCTTCGCATTTATACTATGTTTAAACTGAAAATACTTCAGGAACTTGAGGGTGGAAAAGAGTTGAAGTGCATAGCAGTAGTGGTGGAAAAATAATCTGTCCTCATCTTTTTCTTTTCAGGGAAATGTCTCTTGATAATGATCTTACAAAATTCTAGAGTTAGATGCAATGATGGAGAGGTTAATAGAATGGTATATAATTGTGGTATTCAAGAGTATTCATTGATGGTACAGCAAATGAAAACGGTGTACTTTACAAAATTAATTTGCAAGATTTTACAACATAAAGACATGTTTGTAACAGAACACAACTTCTAGTGCAGCAGTGTGCCTCTTCTAGCTGTAAAGTGAGGGTGAGGAATTTTTGGGGTATTTTTGGGGAAGTTAGTCTGTTCAAAGATAACAGTCAAGTTGATTTTCTGTGATACAGTAATTTAATCTTAAGAAAAGGCTTCTCTGTACTTTTTCTGCATTTCATTGTATTCTAATTAAATCCTTTGAAATTTACTTTTTCTTCCTCTTCACTGAAATGAGGTGTGGTTCTGGCTGGTGAATGTAATTCTTTTGGATAGTGAAGGTTTCATAAAGAAAATATCTTAAGCTGTCTGCCTTTCTTTCAAATGCCATGATAGCAAGTAGTAAGGGATTTCCTGTGTGGGATTTCCAGTGAGGGCAATAGCAAGCTTCAGGTTATAGACGGATTTTTGGGATGTGGTTATTACTTGATGTGTCAGACTATTGAGATTTCAGTAGCAGAGTGCTAAAATTCGTGTCAGTTTGTGTGTGAAGATTAGGGTGAGTGGAACACAAAAATAGTGTAGAAGAGCTGGTTAAGAACAAATTAAATGCTCAGATTTACATTTCTTGTTCTTTGATTTGTGACAGGGCTTTGGTTTTGGTGCCACTAAAAGCTGTATCTTTGATTTTTAAATGCTTGATTAAATAGTAAATAATAAATAGGGGATTTACATAAGGCAACACATGGTGTATGCACACTTACAGGTTGGTGTTTCTGGCATACAGTTTTTGTTAGTGTACCTGGGCCTCCTTTACAGTAATACTGGTGTTTAAGATAAACCTGTTAAGTATATATTGCTGTTAGGCAGGTTTTTGACAGTGTCCTATTTAATGGGAGATGGGTAAATGAGGAAGATCAAATTTTATTATGCTCAAAGGCCAAAGCTCAGCAAACCATGTTCTATCCAAGTGGTGTTTTTTTTTTTGAGAAAGGACATTGAAATACTTTTTAACAGTTCTAAACATGGTTTTTTTTGTGGCTATTTTGCAGTTCATATGCTCATAAATCAAATAGCTTGTCCCATCAAAAATGTTTTGTAAGCTAATTCAGTTCCTGAAGATAGCCCCAGATGATGGGATTTGAGCCAGTGTGAGCCAGAGTAGAAAGTGCATAGTGTGAGTGTTGTAAAGTCGAAGTTTTCTTGCCAGCTCTGCCACCAGTGCACTGTTTGGTATTGACTTCCTTTTTTATCCTGTGATGTGTTTAGACTGTGAGCTCAGTTGGCCAAAATCTGTTACTGTAGAGGACCTGGGTCTTGGGTTTGGCTTTTGGTTGTGTAGTATCCATAAGTGTCATGAGTGCAGCTTCTAGTGCTTAAAACACAACTTAGCATTAATTTTCAGTTAGGTGCTTGTGACCTTAAACTTTAAAGTTGTGTAGATGAGGAAGGGGAAGGATGGTAGTAAAATTAGCCTGTGCTCAGCATCAGCGCTTTGAAGCAAAGTTGTTTGCTAGGTGGGTTGTTATGTCAAGGTATCAGTGAGTGCTTGGGATGGTCCAACATCACAGCTCCAGTGAACAGTGATAGGCATTTTATACCTTCATTACCTTGAATGCTCTTTTTAGGTACAGTATTTGCCAGAAGACTCAGGTGAGGATTTTTTTTTTTATTAACTGCCTGTGGTGTTACATAATTTCATCTTCAAATGGAATTGAAAATTTATAATTTTCAATTACGGTGCAGTTTCCTTCTTTTGATGAAAAGTTATTTTTTGATTCTTCTGTGACAGTGTAGAGTCAGCTTTTCCCATGTCTTTTGACATCTAAGAAGCTATTTATCCAAATAACTCTGTTCTTTTTGTGTACTTTTCAGACCAGCATTTATTACTACTACTTGAAGAAATAAATATAATAGGGATTTTTTTTTTTTTTATGGAATATGTTACTGTTATGACTAGTCCTTGCTCTCAGTCATTTGGCCCGTGAGTAAGCTAAAGGAAAGTGTTTACAGATTAAGAAACCAAGTCTTATATTTTGAGTGTTGCGATGTTTCCAACACAGTCCAGTCAATAACTGGATTTACAAAAGCTTTTGAAAGTACTAGATGGGTTCACTGAATTTGAAGCAACCGACATTATTAAGAAAGGTACATACATGAAATGGGAATAATTGTGATGTTCCTACTGTATCTTCAGCAGCTTCAAACTCACTGATTCAGGTAGGTCAGTAAAGTGGATAGGATCTTCAACAGCTATTTTAAGTAAGCAGTATAAGGGTTTTTTTTGTCCTTTATTTGGTTATGTTCCTTCAGATCCCCCTTTTTCCGGATTTAAGCATTTTTTGTTCAGTTTCGTTGTAGAAATATTGTATGTTTCTGAAGTCTAACTTCTGAGGACTTTTGTAAGCCAGATTTTTTTAAATTCATAATCATTAAACATACAAGAACTTCTATTTTGTATTCCTAAGTTTAAAATATAAGCTAATATATGAATGTCAGGTTTAAAATGAAAGCTGACACCTGAAAGTCACACCCTGGGCAGAGAGGGGAGGAAAGAAAGTAATACAGTGAATGTTATTTAGAAGTATGAAACTTACCTTTTGCTTAGTAAAATAAATGCTGTAGGAATGCTGTTAAAATGGAATAAAACATATGTGAAGGAAAATAATAAAATATCAAGACAAATACAAAAATCTAAAGCCATGAAAGACACTGTGGTGAGCATGTACGTCAGCTAAGAAACACTTAGGATTTCCAGTGGTATGTGAAATTTGTGATCGCCTCTGCTTGAGGTGGATTTTTGATAAGATGGTAGAGACATGTTGATGCGGTTGGATATGTCCACTAAACTCTGTTCCAGTTGCTGTGTTCTAATTAGAAAATAATGTAACAGGAACAGAAGTCATTTTCTGCCTCTTTCACAAACTAAATAATGAGAAACCGTAAAGATGTACAGTATCTTTTGTCCAAATACTAGTCTTCCTTCTACTTTAAGATTAGTTAGAAAGGATATACTTATTTGAGATTGCAGTTTCTTTCCTTTGTAGGTGACCATTCTGGCTATTTGTTAATTTTGGAAAGTAATTTAGAGCTCCTAGGGATGTAATGAAAAAGTAGTAAATGGGAACAAGATAAAAATCTGCCATATCAGGTCTTACTGTGTGTTTATTTCATACCAGTATTTGTTGGGATTTGAGGTGATATTATGACGTCCCTGACTTAAACTAATTCAGTAGCTGAAGAAATTTTTATTTTTTTTTTAAGCTGACTCAGGCTGAAAAAGAAAATGACATTGAGACCATGAAGAGATTTTATGGTAAACATAATGTGAATGATATTCGGGAAGTCCTATTTAATTGACATGCTTTTTCTCTTTAACGTGGTTATTTTTAGTGATGGAATCAGTGATGAAAGATTCCAGTTGATGGGTTACTTCTGTGAGTACCTATCGTTGCAGTGAGAAGGCTGTTTGAAACAAAGTCAGTCTTAAAAATGTAAGAGAAATGTACTTTATTTAAGGAATAAAGGAGAATGCTTTCTATACCTTTAGCTTTTCTTGATGGTCAGATCTTGTTGCTTCCACACTCCTGTGTCTTTCTGTGCTGTGTGCTGTAGCAGTCTCAGTACATGCCCTGATGTTGCAGGAGCCAGCGGGTAGAAGTTTCATGTCTGTCCAGACTGAACCTGGCGCAGACTTCCTCTGTGATTTGCTCCTTTGCCTTGTTTTTGAATGCTGCTCTTCTCAGTGGTTCTCCATACATGAGACTTTCCATATTCTGTTACTTCTGATTAACTACCCAGTGGGAAAGCACTTTTGAATTATTGCATGGTGGGGATACGCTTGGTATGTGCACTTTTGCTGTGAGTGATGCTATGCTACTGGCCTTTAAAGTTCAAGTGGAGGACACAGCTGTTTTTCAGGGGAACAATGAATTCTTCCTCCAGGTGGTTAGAGTTATCTTTGGAAATAAGTGACCATGAAAAACTAAACTCTGTTTTTACTTTTACCTCTGGCTACTTTTTTCAGCGTGTTTCAAATGCAAAATAAACCGTTCAAAATGCATACACTTTAGGCATCATGTAAGGGCAGATTTTTTTTTTTCTTGTAGCAACTGTTTCTTACAATCAGCTGTGTAGCAAGAAGTGTGTCTTTCCTTGTCATTCCCACAGATGCTACATTTCATGCAAATCTAGTAATGCTAGAAATAATTTTCTAAACTTGATACTGTACAAGTTATGCGAAGAATTGACCAGTGGTTTCTTGAATAAGGTAACGCAAAAATTTGATTTCACGCATTGAAGTTTTGATATGTATTCATGTTGTAGAAAATTTCTCTTGAATTTTCCCTAATAGCTAGTTAGGTGTCATTGAAGGTGGCTGTGGCCATTGTATGTATAGTTGCTTTCACAGTTATTTTGCAGTGCTTTTAGTGTTCTGAATTGGCTGCATGGTAGTCTGGCAAAACTTGCAGGTATTCTTTTCTCATCACATTGCTGAAGTCAGGTTAATTTCTGTCAGCAGCAATTTCTTTAGCAAGAGCTAACATTCTGCTTGAGCTTTGCTACTTAACACTGCTCCTAATGAAGAGGTAACAGCAATGTTTGAGTAACAATTATATAAATGTTCCCCTTCTTTCCAGAAAAAAAACCTGGAGGTGCATTATTGTAAATGTGTTCAAAGGCCATGACACTCTTTAATTTTGGGTGCAGAAGGTTTCTTGCAGTAATTCAGAGGCGTTCTGTTGTTAGTGTCAGGGTTCACCTTCACCTGTTACTCTTGTGCTTCTGTGCTAATATGAAAAAAAAACCCTGAAACTTTACACGAAGGTGTTTGAAAGTACTGTATTGGGACATTCATAATAATTTGCTTACTTTAAGCCACTGCAGCTTTTGTAGTTTATCCTCTATAGTATCAGATTATTGTAACTACGTGGCATAATAAATACAGATTATACAGTGCAGCACGCTTCCTCAGCAGCAGTTAGTTTGCCAGATTAGGAAATTATTTTTACAACTGCAAAAGGAGTGTGGGCTCTAAGTTCTAGTTGGCATGATGTACTTGTAGAAGCACTGCATTGCTTGATAAGAATAGTCCATTTTTTGGTGAGGGAGCTTTAAATTATGACACACTTGCTGCTGTGAGACTGTTACCTGCTTATTAAATGCACCTGTGTCCTGGGTTCAGCTTTCAGCAGTAGCAGTCATTTTCCACCTTCTTAGTAGCTGGCGCAGTGCTGTGTTTTTGACTTTCAGCCTGGGAACAAGGCTGATAATAACACTGATGTTTTTAGTTGTTGCTAGGTAATGTTTACTCTGACTGAAGACTTTCTGAGCCTCATGCTCTGCCCTGGGAGGAGGGGAAGCTGGGAGGAAGCAGAGACAGGACACCTGACCCAAACTAGCCAAAGAGGTATTCCATATCGCAGCATGTCCTGCCCAGTACATAAACTGGGGGCAGTTACCTGGAAGGGCTTGATCACTGCTCGGGTTGGGCTGGGTATCTGTCTGTGGGTGGTGAGTGGTTATATTCTCTTCCCTTGTTATTTCCCTTATCATTATCATTATTGGTGGTAGCAGTAGTGGTTTTGTGTTATACCTTAGTTACTGGCCTGTTCTTATATCAGCCTGTAGGAGTTACATTCTTTCGATTCTCCTCCCCATCCTTCTGGAGGTGGGGGAAGAAGAACGTGATGGGGGGAGTGAGCGAGCGGCTGTGTGGTTCTGTTACCAGCTGGGCTTAAACCATGACAACCTGCTTTGGCCTCACTTTGCTTCTTGCTGGCGGTTACATCAGTAGGACATTGTATATTAGACTGTTTTGTCATGGTTAGTGTGTAGATACTGTAAAGACACTGTGCTATTCAAAGACATAATGCTGTACCTGACCGTTGTTCTTCTGAGCTGCCCCGGGGAAGAAGAAAGAAAGACCGACATATTTAAAAAATAATCACCCCAAAACCCCTCAAACAAAGCAAAAAATAAAAAAAAAATGCCCACAAACAGACAAACAAAACCCCAACAAAACAACAAACAAACAAAAACAAAAGAAATAAAAAACATTTTTTTAATGCTCACATGTAGTTTTTATTAATTCATTAAATTAAATAAATTATGTAAATAGGGTTGAAATTGTATCAGAGCTCTTACATGTGTATGGCTGGGATTTCCCGTGTTGATGGCTAAACTAGAAATGTCCCATTAATGTATATAAGGAAGCATATTTACTGTTACAGTAAGCAATAGTAGGTACTTGGATTTATATAGTGGCAGGCTGCTGGAATAGGGATCTAGAAAGTAAGTCACGCACTACAAACTCTAAATTTTACTTCTTTTCCTTTAATTAGTGTGTTCGTTAAAAAAAGAAAATAAAAAAAATCCTGTCTTGTGTGTGGGAGAGGGATGACAAAGGAAGGAGAGGGAGAGAATGTATGTCCTTCTCCTGTTCCCAAAGCTTGAACAGCTTTGTGTGTGCCAAAACTGGTCTCCCAGGCTTTCCTGTATACCAAGTTAAGCAAGGCACTGCTACACTACTCCATTTTCCTTGCCTCTGTGACGATATTTGCTGTAATTCTCTCTCTCCACTCTAAGATGTGCTTATGCTAAAGTTCTGAAGAAGCACTTTGGTAACTTTTTTTTCTACTCTGTTGTGTCATTATACATTCTTATTAGTTGAATCTCTGCTGCTATAGTTGCATTTCTGCTATGTCTCACAGAAGTGATCTAGAAAATACCTTCTTGTAGAATGTAGGTGCCAGGTGTGAATAGAATTCCTTAACTTTTACCTAAACTTCTTCAAAATTGAAGCTTCTAAAAGGCTCCTGGCCCTTTTGAAGGCAGCTCAGAATTCTCACATACTTGACTGAGGTCAGGTTTTAGTCTAAAATTTCTGTAACTTTATTGAATTTAGTGATAAGTGATAAGTTATAAGGCCTTGCTGCTTAAAAATAGTTTCTTGCTATGTAGTTCTTTTATGAACAGAAATACAGTTCTCAGTTTTGGGCCTAGTATATCAGGCTCCTGAGCCTTCTCAGCTCCACTGATGTTGGTAGAAGCTGACCTTGCCTTTTTCGCATTTAAAGGTGAGGTACACTCACAGGGCTGTTAACCAGGTTAGCTTTATTTCCCCCTCCTTCTAGTGTCCCACTTGTTTGGGTTGGTTAAGGTTTAAACAAATTTTAGAAAGGAAGTGTTTCAGTTACCCTTGTTATACACCCTCTGTAGAAATGGCAGCACTCTGATACTGATAGCAGAGTTTATATTAACTTAGCATGGTATTTCTTTTTTTAAATAATCACTTAGAGAATTGATCTTTAGCTATGCAGTCAGCCATCCTAAGGCATAAGCAGCTTCTTCTGTTTGTTTGTTACAATTCTAAAATACCTTAAGCATTCTTTATAAAGCACAACAGCCAAAACAATTTGCTGTTTTCTTAGGTGTTTTATAATTTGTAGCTTATTTTCTTATGGTATTTTTCTTGTCTTTCTATAGGGCTGAAAGACACACAGGACTCTTCATGGATATAGTTGATACATTTAACCATTTAATTCCTACTGAGCACTTAGATGATGCCCTATTTCTAGGATCCAACCTGGAGAATGAAGTCTGTGAGGATTTTAGTACAAGTCAAAATGTCTTAGAGGATTCGCTGAAGAACATGCTCAGCGATAAGGATCCTATGCTAGGATCTGCAAGTGCCCAGTTCTGTTTGCCTGTTTTGGATAGCAATGATCCCAATTTCCAGATGCCTTGTTCAACAGGTAAATCTTATAATTTTTTAAGATTACAATTTAAATTACAGTTATACTCTAGTACAAACCCTTTTTTATGATGTAGAAATATTAATTTGGGATTTCTGTCTCCTTCCTGCCCTTTTTGTTACGCGGCTTACATGCCTGGCATGTAAACCACATGCAGTTCTTTTTAACTTTGTTGCGTAACCATAGAGGAAGGCTCCTAATCTGGATCAGGAGTAATTTAGGCTTTGTCCTGAGTACGTGTACATTATTCCAAATTAAAGTCATGATTTGTTTAGAGTACATACTGTGCCTTATCAGTGAAGTTGCTAGTTGTCTTAAAAAAATGTAGTAAATCTGGGTTAGCCGTAGGAGTATGAGAGTTGTACAAATTACTGCTCTGACCTCAGGGTTATTCAGTTAGTTCTAGGCATTCTAGTACTGGGCTGATAATGGATTCTGGGTGCTTTGCTTTGGTTGACATCAAACAAAACCCTCAATGGTAATACAGTTCTCTTCTTTTTTTTTTTTCTTTTTTTTTTTTACTGTTTGGAAACATCTGATTTGGAAACAATTTAGAGAAAAGTTTTAAATAAAAATAATTTTAGGCGTTGTGGAGTAGTTTTTGAAGGGTGGGGTTTTTTTGCTTTTTTGTTTTTTTTTTTTTTTTAAAAAGGTGATCAGTCCCTAAAATTCTTTCTATTGATGAACAGTGAGAATAATTAGACCAGCTTGTTGCAAGAGACAAAAATACACTCTTTGCTTAATATTTTTCTATTTGACTGAAAGTTAAAAAAAAAGTAAAAAAAATCTTGGGTTCATTACTGAAAGGTGTTGTAGATAACTTTGGTTATGTCAACATTTATTTTTTTCCAGTAGCTTTTATGAGCCGTTTCTGAAAATCCCAATCATTTTCTGATGCAATAAGTATTTTGTTCCTACTAGCAGACTAAATTCTCGCCTTCACTACATTAAGTCTGTTACAGTGCAGAGGTAAAAAAAAACCCAAGCAAACAAAAAAACCCAAACCTGTAAATCAGAGGCAATTCTGACTGAGGCAATTCAAAAGCAAACTACAAAGCCAGAACAAGCAAACTACAAAGCCAGAACACGACATTTGGTCTTTTTTACTACTTTAGTAGAATATTATTTGAGGCTATCCTTAGTGGTTTTGTTTATTCTTTCTGTAGGCTGTATTGTCATGCATTTTTGTAACCCCCCCAAAGCAAAAATGTGTCAGTCTTAATGTGCATGAGTGTACAATGTACACAGCCAAATTCTTTCTCTAATTTTTTTTATTTCCTTCCAATAAAACAGTGCTGCAGATCCTTGTTTCATGCTGCATCCTGTGCAACCTCTAGTAAACCTACACTGTTTTTTTAATTAACCATTGGGTGCAGATAGATGTTTTTAAAGTTGTAGGGAGACTTTTGAGGGCTTCTTGGCACATATTTCTCCTAAAAGTGATCAGCTGTGCAATAATTAGTACTACTGATAGTAAAATAATCGCAATTAATTTTTAAGGTCCATTAAAATAAACAAGCTAACTCTCTTATGTGAGGGCTGTTATTTTACTCTTTCTGCAAACTAAAGGAATCAAAAACTTATGAGATTTAGCAGAGTTCATTAATTTGACATGGGTTTTTTTTTTAAATCTGAAAGCAAGAGTAGAGCCATATTCGAGTAAGTAAAAAAAAAAAATAAAATAATTTGGAACTAATGTAGTATGCATTTAAAAGGACATGAAATATTCTTGCTGTTGCTTTTTCTTTCTAGGTCTGTGCCTTGATAAGAACTGTCCCTATTCTGAGATGGTAGGACCACAGTATATATTTATAGGGCTTTTTTTTAGTTGAGAATAACAATTATCAGTCTGAAGCAAAGATTCTTTGCGTGTCTTTCTTCCTTGAGTATTCATATAGCTCATGATTGATTTGATTTGTCTGAGACCACTGATGATCTAACGCAGCTTATGCAGTCTGCTGGTGAGAATCCAATCATACAAGATAATAGTACCCTTGGTAAGAATTATGCTTACAAAGCATGTTTGGTTTTGTTTTTTTTTTTTTCCCAGACAGTATGTGTGAAAGCTAATCTTTACACCAGTATCAATTTGTCTAAAAAATAAAAAAGCATAACTCTTTCCCACAAAACTTGCCTTACTTGCATCCTTAGAGCTACACTTACTTGCATCATTAGAGCTGCAACTCCATTGGTGTGTCATATGGAATGGTGGTGAATGGTGGTGTGCTTTATTCTGATCCTTCCAGTTCTTACTGCTTGTAATCTCCCTGCTCCCTATTGGATTTCAGTAGTTCTACTAGGTTGAAGTACATTTGTTATTACCTATTTAAGTTAATGAGGGCAAGACTTAGGAAACACTGGAATGATAGATGATGGTTTTTTTTATGGTCTTGATACCATTCAAGAAGAAAAGAGTTAACTTTTTCCAGAGGTACAGATTTATTTACCACAATTTATTTTAGACCTTCACGCAGTATTTTGCATAATCCATGCCTAGACCATGGAACTGTTTAAGAAAAAGAACAAGATGCTCATGGAAATTAGTTCAGAGGGCCAGCAAAGGACAAGACTGATCATGCTTGCTGCTCCATGAATAACTGGAATGTACTCTGTTCAGTCCAGTTTTTAAAGTGGTGAAGACCTCATGCGGTAGCTTATTTGATTGCTGTGGGGAAGCTGAAGACATAAAGATAAAAGTAGTGGGACTGAGGAGATTTGGCTAAAATGGTATTAGGTATCATAGATAAAATGGAGGAGCAGAAGATGTGGCTCACTAATACTTATTTGAAAGCCTGGTTTGAGTAGAGTTTAAGAGTATTTGTAAATCTGTACACAAACCAAGACGCTATAGTCTTTCAACCCAAGGAGCTTGTACCATGTTCTAAGTATGCAATTTCTTAGGTGAACATGGGTATATGTGAGTGGCAGAAGCTTTGAGAAAGACTTGTATCAGGCATGCTTACTCACATACCAAATTACTCATGATCGTGACATTTTCTCTGCTTCACTTTGGAGATCAAGGCTTCTTGTCCAAGGGTGCTTTCTCTCTTGCTCATAGCTCGGGTTTGAGTATGAGTTTATTTGCTATTTTTCTTACAGCTGCGTTGACTTCAGTTCTTGTTGGGTGTTATTTACAGGCCTAATCCAGAGTTATTGCTCATCAACATTGCATCTGTCTTGCTTAGCTTCTGGGTTTATGTTGCACATCATTTACCATGAGCTAGCTTTTTTGTTCATAGCAAGCTCTCTTTATGGTGAGTTACCAGTTATATGACTGTATGTCATATAACCCATTGCTACCAGTATGTTTTCTAAAAAGCTCAAGTATAGAAACACATGACTTTCTGTCAGTTGAAGTTTTGATTTCCAGTCACTGCTTGGTAAAGGCATCTATCCAGAAAATGCAAGTTTTGTGAGTTGGATTAGAAGTGCTTCTCTTGGGAGGATGGTAGCATAGAATAGTAGAATAGCTTGGGTCATAAGGAACCTTTAAAGGTCATCTAGTCCAACTCCCCTGCAAGGAGCAGAGCAGGGATATCTTCAACTAGATCAAGTTGCTCAGAGCCCTGTTCAACCTGACCTTGAAGGTTTCCAGGGATGAGGCATCTACCACCTCTCTGGGCAACCTGTTCCAGGTGTCATCCTTATTGTAAAAATTTTCTTACTTATATCTAGGCTGAATCTACCCTCTTTTAGTTTAAAACCACTGCCCTTTGTCCTATTGCAACAAGTGCTCTAAAAAGTCTGTCCCTGTCTTTTGTAGAATCTTTCTTTAAGTATTGGAAGGCTGCAGTAGGGTGTCCCAGAGCCTTCTAGCCCACATCCTCCTTGTACTGAGTTTCTCATAATCAGAAGTACTGGTGTGTGACAAATAATAAGGAGCATAGAATGGATGTCTGTTGCCTATTTATTGATAGAAAGAACTGTATCAGTACCAGTAAAGTAGTCCTGTTTTCATGTCTTGGCCTGAATTCAGTTTGTGCTGGATCTGAATGGGTCCCTCAGGTTACATTGTTGATCTTTGTCTACTCTGTGAGCTGGCTTGGTGATTGCCATTGAGTAACTGAATGGGGCTGTCTTGTTCAGTTTTCATTGAAGTTACCTGTTTGGAGAAGATTCTTTGCAGGTGATCCTGGTAATGGCTTTGAGCAGATGTAGAAGGAACTCTGTGACTCTCTCACAAGCTGGAAAGGTTATGGGTCAAAATAACTGATGTTATGCGGAAATCCTTTTAGGATGTGTTTGTGAAGAGTGGCTGTTAAACTGTAAAGATGTAGCCGAGTTGCAGGTTTGTGGAGTTAGACTGAGCATATTGCTGCTCTTGTAGCACAGTTAGGAAGTTTTCTGTTATTTCAGTGAATCAGGGTACAAGCTGTCCCCAGGTTCTTATTATTCACTGCAGTTTCTAGGAGCTTAGCAGTAATGGAAGATGCAATTTACTGTCCTGAAGTGGATATTAACAGTAAGACCTACTGTTGATAGAGGAAGCTGATACATGCGCTGTCTTTGCCACTTGAAGGACCGAATTTGACAAAATGAGGCTTCTGAGAGCTGAGTGCAGCCAAAGTTCTTGAAACAATAAGAAGTGCAGAAGTGTTTGATACCATGTTTTTTTGTGTGTGTATGTGTTTCTGGTCATCAGAGTGGTCTGGTGGCTGTTCTTCCAAGAACTGAATGACTGACACAGGAGGGGCTCTTTGACAATTTAATGTTTGGGTGGTGTGGGTGGGTGTGGAAGTGTGGTTCTTCTGTGTTGTGGGTTTGTTTGTTTGTTTTTCCTGAGCAATTCACTGGTCAGAAGTGGACACTTCTGAAGCTTAGGATGTGACTTAACTCTTGAGAGCAACACCTTTTTTCAGCTTTGGATGGTACCCTAGTGATAGGTTTTCCATTTTCTTGTGTTATTTCCTGCTGGAAGACATGCTGGAATCTTATCCACTACACTTATAAGCTTGTGAGCATAGCAGGTCAGACTGGTTGCATGCAGTTGAACTAAATAACCAACACTCATACTAAATTCGTATTTGTCAGCTATCAGAAGTTCTGTAGCTTTTCAGGATGCCATTTACTGGGGCGGTTTGATTATACATGTAATAGAGGTAACGGAATTTGAATTGTGTATCATCTGGAGACATTTCTGGATTTAATAATAAAAAATCAAACTGATTTAGTTTGAGTGTTTATTAAATCAGGTGTTTCTCATTAATGATGAGGAAAACTGACCCTACAAGAGTGTACTAAGACTCTTGGGGACATCTTTTAATTGTCCTTTTTTTCTTATCTCTCTGTATTGCTGCTGGGAAATTGTTTCACCCAGATGCAGTCTATTCTTTCTAGTTTTAGCCTGTGCTTTCATGACTTCTGTTGAAAGCAGCATTACCTCTGCTAAAATCGTGATCACCTACTGTATCTCTGGAGCCAAACCAATTGTTTTGACTACAAATATTTCTTTTCTTTAGATAGTGTCCTGTTTGGGCGTGTAAGTCATGTCAGGCTTTTTTCGCTAAATCCAAATGTGTGTGTACTTTTCCTCCTGCAGATGAAATAATTTTGAGTGTAATCTTCAGATTGCAGCCCAAAATTGAGTCTAATGTTATTTCTCTCAAGTTTTCTTACGTCTTTATGCCTTCCGTCCTTCAAGCTGTCCATGCGAACAGTTGTACAGTTACTTGTGACCAAGGTAGTAACTTTCCTGTATAAAATTTAAATTTACTATATTGGTATTATACTTAGAACCTGGAGAATGTTTATTTTTCAATCTTTTCTGTTTGTAGGTAACAAGCTACCATTTGAAGGCCTTAGTTATTTATTCATTTGGATCAGTTTTATGGCTGGAGAGAGGCTGGATGTGTAATAGGATTTAAAAGGCAGTTATGTATTTATGAATCACAGAGCTCATACAAAGGCTCTCTTCTTTATAAAATAACTTAATTTGGTTTAAAGTACTTGGTTTGGTGCTGTGTTTTTTACTTTGTTGATGAAATTCGTTCTTTACTACTCCTTATTTCCAAAGTAACAGGCTCCTGTGCCTAAAGAACCATAAACCAGTATCCCTGTGATGTAACTCTCATCTTTTTTTTAAATGGGATTTCAGTCCTCTGTCAAGATACATGCTTTATTAAATTTATTAATCCTAATTGATTTTTGTATGTTTCATTTGAAAGAGAAAATCCCTCTTTACAATTCAGAGATTAATGAAGAATGGGAGTAAATCTTCAGTATTTCACATGGTACTTACTGTGATTCTTTTCTTGTCCTGGGCAGTCAGTATAGGGTACTCACAGGCAAATTCTTAGTTAAGCAGGTTACAGGCTTACAGGAAAACTTTTGTAAAGCAGTTGGAATTTGGTATTCCCTTACGTAAATTATATCAGTGACCTTGTTTCCCTTGCAAATACATTTTTTTCTAACAGCATTTTTAATTCTGTCTATTGAATGTATGCATCACAAATGTCAATATAAAAACATTTTAATATAAAGTATGCCATCTTAATTTACAGTCTAGAGACTTAGTAATGTTTGTTCACTATCAATCTATGTTTCATTGCTTTACTAGAGTTTATTAGCTCTTAAGGCTTACCTAGACATATGTTAGTTACTGCTTTAGGCTTACTGTTCTTTTCATTGAAGCATAATGTAAGGTTTTTATGTTATCATCTGCATATAACATAGTAGAAATTTAAAAATGCTCAACCATTTCCATATAATTTGTGATGCTTGTAGAATTTATATGTGGAATCTGCCCTGGATTTGCTCAGTGCTGATGTTAGTGTGGTTTAGGTAGACATAGCATTTACAGCAATGCAGAGCAGCAATGACAGTGGAGTTCTGTTCCATGTGGTTAGCTAAATGAAAGAAAATCAGAGCTAACATCTACAGAAAAGAAATTTATTTCTATACTTGAGATTTACCTTGACCAACATGTCAAAACCCTGAGTAGTTCTGATTTTGGCTGAAGAAAGTCAAAGGAACACTTGCATTAAGAAAAATAAAGATTTATAAAGTTCAAAGATTTTGATAATGTTTTTAGGGGTATTTTCTTCTCTGTCCCTCCTTTACTCCCAGCAAGTAATGGTTGTTTTTCTCAATTTTACATTGCTGGAGAATTAAAAAATGACCATGCTTTTGCTTTAATGCATGGAAAATTTTACTTTAAACTTGCAAGTGATTTTTTTTTTTTTTTACTGCATGTTATTCTATTATTGTATAACATAAGCATCAGCACAGTAGTTTGAAAATTTAAATACCTTACAAGTAATGGGAAGACTCAAAATACTGAGGTGAAGGCTGGTGGTGTCTTTTCCAGTACGAATATGTTGAATGTGACTCATAATTTCCTTATTTGCAGCTTGTTCAGTTGTACACTGGTGTACAATTTTTTCTATTCACATTTTTTCCTTTATTTTTTCCTTTCTTTTATGTTTTATCCTTCTGTCTTAATTTCTGTATTACTGAAATAATCTTAAATATTACTAAGATCATCTATACCTTTCTAGTTCTGTCTGGTTTTGCTTTTGTTTATTTACTTTTCCCAGTGCTGTTTTTCTACTTCTGCTTCTTTTTTCATAATTTAATTTCCTAGTCCCCTCTGTATCTATTACTGTTCTCTGTCCCTTTTTCTCTTCCCAGCAGGGTCTGTGTCGAATGCTCCTCATCCTGGGGCCTCATGGGGCTGTACTAGCCGAGTTATAGCTCAGGTGGTTTGAAATTTGCAAGGTTCTGTGCTTCAAATTCCTCTGTAAAATTAAAGCTACAGCACAGAGTCTTGTAAGTATGAAAATACTTTAATTCTCATATTTCAAACTGTCTGTCAACAGTAGACTAAATGTGTCCCCTTTGTTATTGATAAAGGAGGGTGTGTAAATTCAGTAACTTAAGAACATTGTAGAGCCCAAGACTTCAATGGTGGCCCTGAAACCTGCTCCAGAGCTGTTTCAGAAGTCTGAGTAGTTTTTATTTGTAATGTTGTCTTCCATAGCTTGGTAGTTTAGTTCTACAATGAAGAAACAGAAGAGGATATGAAAGGAGCCTCCTTTGTCACAGCCTGTTCCCCAGTACCAGTTCCACATTTTGAAGGAATGTTCTTTAATGAGAATGCTAATATCAAAGTGCAGAGCAGTTGCTAGGACGCCTTTGAGAACACAAGAATGAGCAGCCGGAATTAGGGTGAGAGTCTGTCTTGTTCAGTTTTCTGTCTTGGACAGCGGGATGTATTAGATATTTAGGGGAAAATAAAGTCTTAACAGGGCACTTGTAATGTCATCTTTTTGCCAGTGTGTCCTTTTTCCCAGGAGGTAGCTCATAGCAAATAAGTGATTAAGGAACATTTGGATGAGTGGAGTAAGACCATCGTTATCAGTCCTCTGCAGCTTGTGTGTGGTGTTTGATACATAAATACATACACACAGACATAAAGGTGGCTCTGTGGATTGGAAAGTGAAAGTTGACAGTAATTTAATGATACACACTTTTTCTGTAAATTGATGTGTACAATGCAGTAACTAAAAATTATAGTTAAAATAAAATGTTGCTGATTACCTGGTACCAAGGTCAGGCTTCCTTAAGAGGCTGTTTAAAATCTTAATATTTGAACTTTAAAATTACCAAGTGGTTTGGTTGACTTTTTTTAATTCATGACAAGTGCTTGTGGATTGAATTACAGGCTGGATAGACTTGTTTAGTCATTACTAGCAGTGTTTTGCAACTTCCAATTTTCGTTAGCTTAAAAGTATGCTCATTATTGTAGTGTCTTCACACGAATATTTCTTTTTTAAGTTGCAGTAATATCAGACATGAAAAGGAGCAAGAATTGACAGATTTTTTTTTGAGACAGTCTAAAGATTTTAACATTTTTAATTTTTAATTTCTATTGTTTCATTTTTAAGATAAATTTATTAATTTAAATCAGTTTTAAGTAGGCAATTGATAGAAATTTTTAGGTATCTTATTTCTGCCCTGTGAGGTAGTTTATCTTAAAAATGCTTCTAGGTAGTTTTCTGAATAGTGAAAACCAGGCATATTTGGTTGTTTGAAGTCTGTGTTGTATTTGTCAGACCCTCCTTCATGTTTTGTAAAGTCACTTGGGTGCTTGGCTTGATCTCGCAAATTTCTCATTCCGCAGGGACCAGGATTCATTAATCACACATAGGATCTTGGGATAGGAGAGGCTACCATTGCAGAACTAAACTTAGAGAAGGTGAGAAGAATGGCTGGTACAGTGGCCTGACTGTCTGTTAGGAAATTTATTTGCAGGAGAAACCTCTGGGATCCTTTGTAGTGAAGGTTAGGCATTTAACAAAGATAATATTCTTACTCTCCTGGAAGACTAGTGCATGCTGCACTCCATACTCTTCCCAAAGTGGGTTGCAGATATGTGATGTGGGTGGGACTTAAAGTTTTAAAGTTGTGTCCTGTGCGAAAACTGTGATTTTAAACTCTTTACACTACTGGATCAGCTCTTTCTGCTGTTTACCTTTCTTCACTTTTTCTTAGGTGGGAAGGGACAGTGAGGGACAGCTGATCCTCTAAGACTGGGGACCTTCCTGTGGCAAAAAAAAAAAAAAACCCAATAAAAATGTGAGTCCACCAAAAAGCTATAACAAATAAAGCTACAGAAATTTTAAGCTTTGGGTAATAGCTTCTTCTACGCTGAAACTGCCTCACATGGAAATTTTGTCTTGCATTTCTTCATTTTTTTCTTTCCCCTGTTTGTTTTTAGATGGCAAATTTATTTATTTTTGCCTGTATCTTCCCTTGTCTTGCTTGGCATTACAGCTGCAATAGTTTTGATCATTTTGAGTTTTAGGCTCTTTCTTGTTTGCTTTTTTTTTCCAGTTATTGGTCTTGATGATATTATGGATGAAGAAGGAGTTAAAGAGAGTGGGAATGACACCGTCGATGATGATGAGCTTGTTTTACCTAACAGGAATTTGAGGAGCCGTTGTGAAGAAACACCAGTCACATCACCAAGAAAATCACCACGATTAATGGCACAAGGTCATCATTCAATAGATTATGTGTATTTGCACATTTAAAGTAAATTAAATTTTTGTAATCCCACCCCCCCAACATTTATAAGCTTAAACTAAAGCTTTGATGTTTGCTTTTGTGAATTCTAGTACAGATGCATCATTTTTTATACGATGAAGCTAGAAATCAGCATCCATAGAGTACTACTTAGTTTGAGTTCCTGTTTGATAAATATTTTATGTCCATTTTTTTGGCCAGTGGTCCTGATAGTAATTTTTAAGATTTTGATCCTTTTACATCCATCAGATTGGCACTGTGGTTATTCACTAACAAAAGCATGGTGGATTTGCAAATAACATTGGAATATTAGGTTAGCATGTTTCTTTATTTTAAAATAAATTTTTAATTCTAGTGATTTTTGTTACTGTATTTTCTTCTTGTTTTAAGTAGGTTATAGCAATTGGAGTTAAAGTCTTCCATCAAAATATTTCAATATGCCTAATTTAAATTGTGTGGCAGCTAGTTTTTTATGGTTAGCTTTTTCCTAACTTGTTGAACTGGAGGAGTTATTTACAGCACTGCTTATTCCCCCTGTAGTGTAGGCTGAATTAAAAAAAATAAAGTCAGAATTTAAATAAGAGCCTGTGGTACGAAGCTGATGAGTATGCTTTTTAAAAAGGCACCATGCGGGGATGTTGTCTTATTTAAAAAATGTAGGAGGTGGCATCAAGTGAGAATATGACTTGATCTCAGATTCTGGTACTGTGTTGTCTGAAAGCTTTCTAAGCTTCACAGCTATACTTCCAAACACAATATAACTTACTTGTGCAATTTTTACTTGAGGTAGAAAAAGCTGAACTGTAG
>WYDI02005516.1:0-11729 GCA_009867235.2 Psittacus erithacus
CTTTACTGTGAGGGTGGTGAGGCACTGGAATGGATTGCCCAGGGAAGCTGTGAATGCTCCATCCCTGGCGGTGTTCAAGGCAGGTTGGACAGAGCCTTGAGTGCCATGGTTTAGTGTGAGGTGTCCCTGCCCATGGCAGGGGGGTTGGAACTGGATGATCTTAAGGGCCTTTCCAATCCTAACTGTTCTATGATTCTGTGTTTTGCTATTGCAAGGGAATGGGTGTGAAATAATAATGAATAGCAGTCTCTAACATGCCCTGTGGATTTAGATTTGCAGATGCTCAGGCACGTGAGTAACTTTCTCCCTGGGAGACAAGATAAATACAGAAATTGCTCATGAGCCTCAATATTTGCAGTTCTGGATCTTCTTTTCTTGCCAACAGCACTGGCATCCCCAGCTCTCACCCCTGCCTGTGCTTGTCTGCTTCTGCTGTCACCCCAAGGCTGCACAGTGCAGTGCCTATGTGAGACAAGGCTGTCACAGGTAGCTGACATCCTGCAGCACAGGACCGAACTGAGGAACCTGATGGCTCATTCTTTTTAGCTTGATGTCTCCTGAATAAGAGGATTATTTCATCTCTCCCCTGCTGCCTCCACGAAGCAACTGAAATAGCAGGGCTGTAAGAGAGGCAGCAGCTTCCCAACTCTTAGCATCCTGGCTTCAGCATGGGGGCCTTGCAGTATTAGTATTTCTCTTCCCTGCTCAGCTCTTGCACTGAGATAGAATTTAGCTCACTGCATTGTAGCATCTGCCTTTGCCTGACATCAGCACCAGCATCCTTAATTCAGCAGGACTGAGTTGGGAAGGCATCATAGGAAGCAGTGATAAAGCAAGGCTGGATGAAGACCGGTAGGCTTGGCCTGTGGGGTTGGTACAAAGCTTTCTCAGGCTAACAGGGCACTCGGGAATGTGTCAGCTGAGTTCCTGACAAAATCCCATCCCTACAGGCCTGACAGTGCTGCTCTGTGGGAGGCACAGACCTCATTGCCTCATCTGTCACCCCCATCTGCTGAGCTGGTGCTCTTTGGGATGGTTGAGCAGGGAAGAGGAGAGAGCAGGCACCCACCAAGCACACTGAGAAAAGCAAGCAAGACAGGCAGGTCATCCAGATCCTCAGCTGGAAGCTTCTGTACTTGTAGGACTTCCACCAAAGCACAAGCTCAGCTGGAAGACACAGGAAGCCCTGAAACATTGGGGAATTGGAGACACAGCAGTAACAGGACAGAGAAACACCAAAGTGACAGCAAACATGCTCTGCATCAACAAGATTCAGGCAGATTATCGGCTTTAACAACTGTGCTTCCTAACCTGAGACCCCAGGGGAAGCAAAATGATGAGATTTCTTCAACTCATGATGCTGTGTGAGAAAGGAAGAACGAAGAAAGCCAGAGGAGTGTTGGTGCTGAGCAGGCAGCTCGGGCAGGCAGCTCAAACACGGGGTTGAAGCAGCACCCACAGGCAGAGAGATTGAGTTTGAAAGGGACTCTCTTACTTTCTTTTTCCCCTGCAGAATGGAAACAAGATGTTTTTATTATAATTATAATGATTATTTTTCAGGCAGGATGCAAATGGTAATAGAGCTCCTCCACAGTTGCCTGTGAAAATAATATATATGTATTGAAGTGCCAGAACAAGCTATTCTTGGATATCAACTGATGCTTAGTGAGACTTTTCAGCTTTTCTCAAGGGAAAATATATCTAAAATAAATGCATTTCTCCCATTTGGCGTCACTATGTCTTAGCAAGATCCTGCATTTAAATCCATTCAAGGTGGCATCTGGGTCATCAGATCCCGTCTGGACCTTGAAGTGGCAGAACATGTCAGTCCTAGCTCAGTGGGGTGCTCTCAGACATCTGTCTGCTGCTTATTACAAATACAGTATGTATCACATTATGGCCCCTGGCATGAATAATGTGGAGGTACCAAAAATACAGTCACCATGGTAACAGCATCACGATGATGTCAAGACTGAGTAGAAGGGACTGGCCTGGGAAGGGGTCAGTTGGACAGGGCTTGAAGCAGGCTGCTCTAGTGGAAGGTGTCCCTGCCCATGGCAGGGGGTTGGAACCACATGAGCTTTAAGGTCCCTTCCAACCCAAACCATTCCATGATTCTATGACTTTCATATTGCCACAACCATTCACCAGCACTGAGAGATTCCAGCTACATCTTCTAGATCACAGTATCATAGAGTACCTAATCTAAATCTCCCCTCTGTCGGGTTCAAGCCATTCCCTCTTGTCCTGTCCCTACAGGCCCTTGTCCAAAGCCCCTCTCCAGGTTTCTGCCAGGAATGGGGCAGCCATAGCTTCTCTGGGTAACCTGTACCAGTGCCTCTGCACCTTCAAGAGTACCTAAGAGCAGGAGTCCCATGAGAGAAAACCAGAGTTACTTCTGGAGGGGTTAGACATGGAGTGCGTTAAAGCACTGACCTGCACCTCCAAAGTGCTGGCCAGCCCCAGCTGCTTGCCCCGTATCAAGAGCTGTGGGGAGAACTGCCCTTAGCCATGGGGTTCAGCCATCTACCTTCAGTGACACTGCATTTTATGTCACAGCTGCTCAAAACTTCCTGTTCCATTCCACTGCACAAAAACGCAGTGTTTGTGTGCAAGCAATCTCATCTCTTTGCACCACGTTCAGGTAAGTCTATTTTCCTTGAAACAACTCTCCCATTGCTCTCATATGGCTGTGAGTTATGAGCCCATGGAAGTCCAGATACATCACTCCAAGCATTAGTCGCAGCATGGCTGAGTAGGATAGTTCATCACTGGAAGTTCACCATTCTGGAGCAAAAATCCTTCGGCTTTTAGTGGTTGTCATTCTTTCATTACTCACTGCAAATGGGAGAACAAGTGAAAAGCTCTTCCTTCCCTCGCACTGTTTCCATAGACAAGCACAGATAGCCAAGGCAATACACTACAGGATACATTGCTTAACTTAGAGGTCTCTGTGCTGTAGCTCCTTATAACTAATTCATGATTCATTACTCTTTCTGGGTTGAAAATTGAGGGAAGGCCATTAAGTAACTGCAATGCATATTTATCCAAGACTAAACAGATGTTGTGGAATCGAGGCTGCAAGATAACAAGTCAGCACGAGATGCCAGAGTTTTAAAGGCAAAACAGCAACTCACAGAGAGAGAGGCTTCACTGCCAATAGCATGTGAGGAGTCTCCCGGGCTCCTCGCAGGGGATAGCAAAGGGTCAGTTGATTTCCAACATCACCCTGGCACTGGGAGCCCATTGCACTGGGCCTGGCATTCCACTCTGGCTCTGTGCGCAAGAAAGGGCTGATCCTGCGCTGCTGCAAACTGGGGCCACGCATGGAATTCATGCTCAGCTGAGGATCCAGCACCTCGTGTTTTGTTAAATGCAGTTCTCTCCATCCACTTTCTGATGAATATTGCGCGACTTTCTTCTTTCTTTTCCCGTTTCTCAAATGTCAAGTAGATCTTTTACAGCAGCTCTTAAGAAGATAAAGGGGATTAAAGGATCATTTTATCCTATTTAAAGTTAGCTCTGAGACGATAAGAGTAAACAGGCCCATTTTAAAGGATGTTAATCTTGTCTCTTTCTTATCCCCTCTTCTTCTCTTTTTCCTCTTCGCTAGCAAAATTTCACTTTCCTGGAGACATTCACTTTTGTGGGTGAAATGATTGCAACAAGGCAAATTCTGCTACCCCTTTCTCCTCACTTCAAAGAGGAAACACCACATATCACTCTCAATTGCAATATTAAATGTTAAGTTTAAATTGGGCTGTCAATCACTGGCTCAGATTCTAAGTTAAAAAGATGGAGGGAATCAGAGGGAAACAAAAAGCTCGGAGGAACTGGCACCCAGAAAGCAAAGCAACTGCTTATTAGCAGCAGGATAATGGGAATAACATTCTTTATAGAAAACCAAGTGCCAGAAAGAAGAGTCCTGGACTACTTGTGAGGATTTCAACCTAAGCTGTCAGAAGACTGGGAGGCAGAGACAGACTTGTTACTCTCCAGTGAGTGATGGTTAGCTCACACTTAATGCTGACAAACTAAACTCCTGCCATTAGCAGTTTTGATCTGAGTTGGATCACTGTTAGTCAAAGGTATCAGATGGGCATCTCCACGCCCTCCCTGTAGGACAGAGCTGGGAGAGGAAACCACAGTCAGAAACATCAAGCTTGGACCTCAACAGGATCTTCCAGGCAGGATCAGAAAGGCACCTGTGACTCTGCTGGAGTTACTGCTCTCCCTACCAGAGGTTACTGCAGGGCTGGCTGCTGGTTATTGCATCCTACCTGGAAAACGCACCGAGGGAAAGAGCAGGTGCCTCTGGATCTGCATCCTGTTTGTTCCTCACTGCAATGGGACACAGAATCTGACAGCTGTGAAGAACAGACAAGGCCACGTTAAGACTCATCTGCAAATGGCTTGCCATGACTTCTAGAACAAGGCCCTCTGGTTTGCTGCGTATCTGGACCACCCTGTGAAATCCTGGCCGGCACCAGGGGAGATGCTGGTGGTGCTCATCACCTGTGAGGAGGATGCTGGGCAAGGAGGAACAGAGAAATGGACTGACAGCAAGTGAGCCCTGTCTGAGCCTCAGCAGACTCTGAATAACCAGGTCTATTATTCTCCCTGATAAGAATAAAGAAATGTTCGCATTGCAGGAGGATTTCTCCTCCACTGAATTATGCACTTTAATTGCTGCTTCTGTGAACACCACCCTGAGATTTGATGAGCAAGTGGCATTCTCTCCTTCTCAAGTACCATCTCCAGGAACCCAAGCCCAGTGTGAGCTGTATCATACAGATGCACTTTGCAGAAGGAAGTGTCATTACAAAGCAGAAGGAGGGAGATGACTTCCAGAGCGCTGCCAGTAGCTCTGCTGTGAACTGCCTAGAACATCACTTTAACCAGCCAAGCAGAGGCAGACCCACTAACGATGACACAGATGAAAACACCTTCCTGTCCTGCATCCCAGAATCCCAGAACCACCAGGGTTGGAAGAGAGCTCTGGAGATCATTGTGTCCAACCCCTGCTATGGCAGGGCCACTCACAGCAAGGCACACAGGAACATGTCTACGGTGGGTTTGAATGTCTCCCGAGAGGGAGACTCCACATCCCCCCTGGGCAGCCTGTCCCAGTGCTCTGACACCCTCAATGGAAAGAAGCTCTTCCTCATGTTGAGGAGAAACTTGCTGTGTGTTAGTTCATGGCCACTGCTCCTCATCCTGTTGCTGGGCACCACTGGAAAGAGCCTGGCACCATCCTCCTGGCACCACCTTTGAGATACTGATCTGCACGGATGGGATCCCCTCTCAGGCTGCTCTTCTCTGACCAGCCAGGCCCAGCTCCCGCAATCTCTGCTCATGAGAGAGATGCTCCAGACCCTTCTTACAGCACTGCAAGAACAGGAGACCCTTCACTGGTGCAGGACATACAAGTTCCTCTTCTCTTCTGAGTGAGATCCCGCAGACGGGTTGCAGGCACCACTGTCCTGCCCCATCCATCTGCAATCCTCCCTCCTGCTGCCTCTCACTCCACGGACCTGGATGCTTCAGGTCCCCCCCTGCTTGACCATAATTTAGCTCATGGATCACCCAGCGCAGCCCACACGAGTTACATGAGGATGTGTTTCATTTGTGTGCATTCAGTGAGGCTGGATGTCAACACGACCAGCACTTGCTGTTGTTGCAGGAGCTCTTGGCTGGCACCACGCACTGCTCTTCCCAAAGCAGGAGAGTTTGGCTCGAGGAGATGGGATTGCTCCTTCTCCCAGAGAGTTTCAGATTTGCTCCTTCTTTGTTTATTTCTCTTAATCTAAACTAAAAGCCATTGAGACTGCAAGCACATGTTTTACTCTTTGTCTGAGAACCATAACAAAGAAAAACAATTGCAAGGGAAGGCAGCACATTTCGCTTTCAAGCTTTCAAGGGATTATTACCAATGACAGGAGAGAAAAAAAGAAATAACAGCTTTTGAAATGCAGGGGAAAATACTTTGACAGCATCCCCATTAAACAGCTTCCCTCGTCTTTAAGCTGCAGTAATTACCTTCACTTAATACCAGGCAGTAAAATATTTACAAACAACACAGGGAATTAAATGAAGTTTCCAGCGCTGGTGTAACGGCACCTCCAGCTCTGCCTCCAGTGCAGCCTGTTATAAGCGGGGTGAGGAGCTGGAGTATGGCAGTGATATCCAGTCCTCGTGCTCCACACGTCAATCAGAGGATCCCAGACTGGTTTGGGTTGGAAGGGACCTCGAAGCCCTCATCCAGGCTCTTTCACAAAGAGTCTTTCTAGTTATTTTCCCCCAGCTTTGCTCCATTCCTTTCTATACCTCCTCTATCTGCGCTGTCAATCTCCCACACTTCACCGCAAGTTCCACTACACTGGAGCCCCATCAATCCCCATAGCTCACATCACACAAATCCACGAGAATCCAGTGCTCAGACACCTGGTTCTCCCCTGTCAGAGGAAGATTAATCAAATCCACCTTCAGTAAGCTGTTCATTCACAAAATCTGTACCAGATGGGGGGTCGTTAATACCCATCATCATCTGGATGAAGAAAATCCTCAATTAATATGAGAATATCCTTTTCCTTTTTTCCAATGAGGGAGTCTAAACTTTGATGTCCATAAAAATGACAGAGGAGACTCTGGAGAAACAATTGTCAGAGAACACAGTAACGTGGTTATCAGGGACTGGCACCAGCCAAGCTCCAGCACAGCCTCTCTCGGAAGCGGATGAGTGCACAGTGGCACATCGATCCCACAGCCTGGAGCCTGGCAGATAAAGGCTTTAGGAAAAGGTTCCAAAGAAATCATTTGGACATATATTATCTCAGACAATGCAGCAGTGCACACAGCCATGGCTTTGCACTAGACCCCAGCACAGGGTTTCAGAGGGGGTTCATGGCCTGAGCAGCACCGCTGCAAACCAAAGATACGTGGCTAAGGAAGAAAGGCAACAGAGAATGGAAGAGAATCAGCCTGTGGGTACAGAGTGTTTGCTTCCAGCGTGTGACACAGTCCAACTTGTTCCCCCCCCCGTTCCTCTGCACCGTGTTGTTGCTGCTCTCCTGTTTATCAATGCTACAGACACATGAGCTCTCATCTGGCTCCTCTGCAAAAAGAAACAAGTTGGGTTTTGTTTTGCTTCAGAAGATAAAGCTGAGCATGGACCAGAGGCTGTCACATCAGTCCCAGATGCTACGCATAATGTGCACAAGCATCTCTCAGGTTGGCCCATGCGCCCTCTTGAGCTGTGCTGGGTTGTGGTACTGCAGAGGGCAGCTCCGGTCCCATCCCTGGAGACTCTGCCCAAGTCACTCCATGCTCCCTCAATGCATTTTGGTATGTGCCTGCTGCAGCTCAGCTCTGAGGACACAGATCTCTGTTTCCTGATGCTCACATACAGATGGTCAAAGCCTTTCCAGAAAAATTGGCCCAAATGAGGTTTTACTGCCTCTTTAAGATAGGGGTCGGGTGGCATTGGCAGTAGACTTAAGGGACAAAGCAATGATGGAGGGATTGAGGAAAGAGCATTAGAGATATCACAGAATCCCAGCCTGGTTTGGGTTGAAGAGACCTTAAAGCTCATTCAGCTCCAACCCCTGCCACAGGCAGGGACACCTTCCACTGGAGCAGCTTGCTCCAAGCCCCTGTGTCCAACCTGGCCTTGAATACTGGAGAGATCGTCCTGTTCCTGCACTGCCTTCTCCCTCTTGAGAGTAACCAGCCATCACCAGCGCCCTGTTACAGGGGCACCAAGGCCAGGGCCAGCAACCTGCCTCCCTGTATTCCTGTGCTAAAGCTGGCCTGGCCTTCACAAGTCTGCTGTGAAGCAAGAGATGATGATGGTTATGAGAAACTGAAATACACAGGTGGGAAAGGCCATCAAGGTACCTCTAGAGTGTGCATTCAAAGCTGTGTTACAGCCGTATCTCAGCTTGGTTGAGAGCAGCATCACTGGGCTGCACTGTCAGCTCTGAACTAAGGCAAAACCATGCCCCAAAGATGTGCAACTAAAATAGAAAAGCCTGAAAAATAAGGCCTAGAGCCATCGCTGGAGCTTCACCTGTTGCCTCAGCACCACGGGGTGCTGTCCACCCTCACCAGAACAGCTCTGCAGACTGTGCCACAGCCGCACTCCAGGGACAGGCAAATCCTCGAGTGCTCTGATGAACTGGAGCTGAAATGGAACGAAGCTAAATTGAATAAAGCCCGTTTTAACTCTGAATGAGCATGTCCACAGAGGTGGCTAATGCGGTTTAACCAACTCACTGCAGAAGTTAATGTGGATTAATTTCCCTGAAAACTCCTGAGTCCTGCATCACCAGTGGCCTGGAGAGGATTAGGAAAATGACCTCTCCATTAACCTGCTGTCACCGGTTTCCTTCACAGCAGTTGTGCACTTCTTTTGTAGCAGTTTACCATTATGTTGGCCAATCTAACACCACGAGCATTAAATTACTCTGCCGCTTGCCAGAGAACGCATGTAGATGGATTTTAAATCACCGCGCTGGGCTGAAGAGGTCTCCTGCAACAAGTCCCTTACCCATAACTGGAAATTTCTTTAATACCTTATTGATTGATTTCTTTCGTACCCGTTGACCAAGTTTAACACAGTAAACAGCATCGATCCCAAGGGCCAGGGACTGAAGCCGCCCTACGCCTGCTGCGGGGAGGCTGCATTCTCAAATTGAATTACAGTTATTGTTCTGCTTGGAGCATTTTTTATGCCTCATCATGACAGATGGCTCTCTAAATGATAGCAGATTTGTATTTCATTAGGACACTTAGTCAAAAGATCAATACCGCTTCCACGCACCTTTCTGAAAACAGCATAGAGGCTGCTGGGGGCTTAATGCGATTTAGACAGCGGTAGCTACAAGCAGACATATGTTTTGTTTGTAATAATGTCTCATTGATTCCCAAAAAGCAGTCCTGGAAACCTAAGCACTCTTATAGTTACACTTCATCTTTTTCCCTGCATGGGGAACGGCATGTTGCGGGCGCTGGAACGAAGGTGGGCATAGGAAGGAGGCAACAGCGGCTCCGTATCGCTCTGTCTCCAATCTCCATTGCCCTCTTGTGGTCCTACAGCAACAGCTCATCCGCAAAGGGACCTCTACAGACCCGGAAAACTCTTCCTAAATTACAGCCTAACACACTAAAAAAAGGCAAAATGTTTCAAAAAGGCTTTGTTTTGTTTAACACCTTCCCACTCCCTCTCATTGTTCCATCCTTCCACCCCCAAACTTCATCAGCATCATTGATTCAATCCAGGAGTTACTTTAAACTTACAGGCTCTATTGATCAATTTGGGTTGTAATGAGTCTTTTCAATGTAACCAGCAGTGCATAAAAAATTGGTTTTAAACCACCCCCTTATGGTGCATTGATTTAGTGTGATTAAATGTGAGTATAAGGTTTTAGCTATTTGTTGCTTGGTGCCCAGATATGGCCACAGAGAACACTGGAAAGGTTTCAAAAACACTAATAGCACTTTAAGGTATAATGAGCAAAGGGCAGATGCCATCCTCTGGGTTAACTGAGCTGGGGATGAGAAGAAGCCTCCATCACCTCTGGGGAGGAAGGACAGGAATATAGAGTTCCTGCCTCCTGGAGACACGCTCTCTGATTCTGTGCTCTCCCCAGGCTCTAATCCACTTCCCTATGTACTCCAGCTTGGAGGTAGCCTCACAATACTCCCATTCCCAGCCACCACTACCCCATAGCGCAGACGGAGCGCCCTGCCTGCTCCCTGCCTGCTCCCTGCCAGCAGTGGGAGAAGCACTTGCTCAGCAGGACTCTGGTTTCCACCTCCACACCTCACGCCGTTGGTGGCACAGAGAGCTCCCGTGGCACAGACACGCTGCTGCTGGAGCTAAGTCTTGCATGGGGGGTGACAGCCCCACATACCTCCCCACACACCCACATCACCCAGTGCCACCTCCACTGACCTTAACCCTCCACCAACTGCACTGCTGTCACTGCTGATTTACATCTGGAGCCCTGAGATCAGTGCCAGCCCTTCCCTACCCTGTGCATGCTCAGCTTCAGGAGCCTCTGACACTCTCCCTGAGAGAAAGAGGGGAAAGAAACCTCCTGGCCTTATAAAATGCGTTTTCTGTTGAGCAGTATTTACAGCTTCATGAATTGCAAAACCGCTTTAAAATCCATCCTGGTTCACTGCCTCTGTCACTAACTCATTGCATACATCCTGCCAAACCAATTAAAGCCCACCGGTAAGACTGGGATCCTGAATCACCATTCCTCGGCCAGCCTGTGCCCCTTTAAACAAATATCTCATCTTCCAATACAATTAAAGGAGGGAGAGTCAGAAGCATGTTTATCAGGAGAAGCCCAAGAAGCATATTCTTTATAATATAACCTCTCTTCAGTCTCATATCCTCTCTTTTCTGTGTGGAAGCAGGAATAGCAGCATCAAAAGCCTTGAGGGCACAGAACTTTTGACCCATCCCTGACTTGTCATCATAAAGGCTCCTGGCCCCAAAGTCCCCATTAGAGTCTGGGCTTGGAAGAGCAATAAAGAATGTCAGGCTGACAAATCTATGTTATCAGAAGAGATTTCCTCTTCAGGTTATGAGATGATGCCACAGTTTTACTGCACCTCTCCAGGGGTCCCAGACTATGCACTGTTATTTTTCTGTTCCTGCTCTGGGATGAGAGCACAAAACAAACAACTTCATATGAGGTCTGCCCCAGAGCAACTGTCACTCCAGGACAATACATTTTAATGGATAAATCTTCAAAGGGCAATGACTGACAAAATCAAAGCACATGGCTAAGAAGGAAGGAAAACAGAGATGACCACACTGACTCAGGCTAACAGGGATACTCTGGACACTGAACTCCAAATTCTGCCTTAAAATGACCTCCATGTGGGGATCTCTACGATGACTGCTCCAAACACCATCCTGTAACATGACAAATGAACACAGAAGCATAGAATAGTTTGGGCTGGAAGACACCTTAAAGATCATCCAGTGATCTCCTCCAGCAAAAGGCCATCCAGGTTTGCCAGAATCACCCCAAATTTCAGATGTTTCTAGAAGTCTGCACAAAGACACGTCCACTGGCCACTGAACTCCATCCCTGACTGGCTGCAGCAGCTGTGTAACTGGGCACGGTGACACTGCTGACAAAGCATGGGATGAAGAAGAGACTTTATCATCCAGGTCCCAACTCACCAGAGCTAATGGTTCACTGATAACAACAGCCACAGCCCACGGTCCAGCTGAGCCTGGACATGCGTTCCTGTTGGGCACACGGAGGTGCCTTTGAGCCCAGGCACTGGTGTGGGCACTGTTCACGCTTGTGAGCCAAAGCCAGTGTCTGTAGAGCTTGTGTGGCAGCTCCTGGTACACTGACAGTGAAAGCTCCCTAACAAGGACAAAGAGGGAGCATTTTCCAGCCGATTTCTATACATTTTAAGGCTACTTTCCCATACATTTGTGTAGAGCAGAGAATGATCCAAAGCAGCTCCGTTTCAGCTAATGGGGCCACTCAGCAGGACAGAGCTTCAATCTGACTTCTCATCACACATTCATGCATCTCTATTCAAATGCCTGCTTTATAGATGTGGAAGAAGAAGAAGATGACTCTGAAAGGAATCCTATTACTTTCCACTTTTTCCCTGGCACAGGGTGCCCAGAGAAGCTGTGGCTGCCCCATCCCTGGCAGTGTTCAAGGCCAGGGTGGACACAGGGGCTT
>WYDI02005518.1:6822-18210 GCA_009867235.2 Psittacus erithacus
AAGAGGGGGAAGGCGCGGGGGGGAAAGTGTGTAGGAAGGAGGGGGTGGAGAAGGGGGTGTTTTGGCGGGGGGGAGAGGAAGGCGGGGGGGGGGGGGGGGGAGCCTTACTGCTCTCTACAACTACCTGAAAGGAAGATGGAGTGAAGAGTGGCTGGTCCCCTCTCCCAAGTCAGAAGCGATAGTACAAGAGGTAACGGCCTCAAGTTGCACCAGAGGAGGCTTAGACTGGATATTAGGAAAAATTTCTTCTCCAAAAGTGTAATCAGGCATTGGAACAGCTGCCCAGGGAAGTGGTGGAATCACCATCCCTGGAAGTGTTCAAAAAACATGTAGTCAAGGCCTTTAGTGACATGGTTTAGTGATGGACTTGGCAGTCTTGGGGTAATGGCTGGACTTGATGATTTTGATGATCTTAAAAGGTCTTTTCCAACCTAGTTGATTCTATGATAAAGCCAATGTTAAATCACATGTGGTTTTCTTGCTCTGAGCTTGCCTGCTGCCCCTCTGTCATGAACATCAAGAACAAAGCCCAGCAGGAGGGTGGGAGCAAGGAGGTACGGGGGAGCTGTGTGATCTAGCCCATGGCTGCTGCCTTTCTCACTCCTGCGTGAAGTCCAGGTTAGGGCCCCAACCAATTTGGCTGTTGATGCCTTGAATGTACTGCTGCGGGTTGGTGAGAAGCATCCATGCTGGAGGCACAGGTCAGCAAGCACAAAACGTGGGTCAGGATGGGGGCTGGCTGGGCCCTGGCTCAAGCCAGGATTTGACTCCCTTCAGGGATTTCTGTGTGCCTTCTGTTGCATATACCAGAAAACTTCAAGGCTCTTAAATTCTTTTAGGCAGGATTTTTGCTGGGCCTTGAACCTCTTATAGGCAGCACACCTATACTGGCCAGCATCACAACCCCTGGGGCTCTCCCATGGTCCCCCGCTCCCAGGGATGCAGAGCAGCAGCTGATGTACCCTCACACCATCAGTGCCATTCCCATCAGGGCATGGCAGAGCCGTCACTGTTTAAAGCTATTTTAACACATTATGCCCAGCACCTAGGGTGGGGAAGTGGAGGCATTTACCTCACACAGCCACTGCATTCTGATCAAAAGCAGCTGAAGGATAGGGAGGACCTGAGCAGCAACTGGGGCTGAAGTGGAGGCATGGAGGCCAGGCTGCCACTTGGGTCCCTTCCTGCTGTAGCTTCTGCCTCCTGTGAACACCAGTTTCAAGTGGCCGAGTTCAGGAAGAAACCACATGCATGTTTCCCACATCAGGAGATGCCAGTTTTACACAGTCTGTTAGAAAATATGTACGACACAGTAATCAGATTTGTTTTATTAAAAAACTTGCAATAAAATTCCTTGGAATTCACCATCTTAACTTTGAGAGTTGCAATATTTTACTAGTACATAATAACACAGTCTCACATATTTACATTATAATCCTCTATATAACAAAAATAGCCAGGTTGTACTACTGAATAATGCTTCCGAATATTACCCTCAACATTTCGGTACTTCCCCCAGCTGAGTCACTGTCCATGCTCTTTAGCATTTACAGTATATAACAAAGCACGAAGGATACAAAATAAAAAGTGTGTGCCTCACGATTTCAGGCAAATCCCTTTAAGATGGTAGCTCTCCGACTCCTACATTTTTCAAGAGAGATAAAGTGCATTGGAGGGGAAGATGCAGACATTATAAAATATCGGCACAGACTTAGTCTATTTGCAATCCTGTACAGAAAGTAATGCTAGAAAAAAAAGGCTCTCTTCACAAACTGCTACTGCACTGTTTTGGCAGCAAGTCACAGGTAGCGGGACGGGAAGCTGACTATGAGAAAAAAAGAGCTATGTAAATGCCACTGTGTGATTTTGCCATGGTCTTTGCTGGGTGTTGCACAAACCAACGTGCAGCTGGCTGAGAAAGGAACTGCTTTTTAATGTGCAGATGAAGGGCTGTTTCCACAGTCAGAAGAACCACAATGTGGTCAGCCTGCAGGAACCAACTGCCTTACCAGCAAACCAGCTTCAGCCAGAACAAGGCTCCCAGCTGCAGGGGCCACGGTGCCAAGTGTGACAGCCCTGTCACCCCCCAGCCTGCCAGGGCAGAAGAAGTAAATCCACTCTTGCATCCAGAGCGGGACTGATTACTTTGTTCCAGTGGGACAGACCATTGTCTCCAAGCTGGAAGTGATTTTGATAAGCTGTGCACTGATCCGTATGGTATTTATTTCACTCGGGGTTTTTCTTCCCCTCTTAACGTCAGCATTTGCTGGTATGGCTCTGCAGCGTGTGAAAAGAGACATGGCTGGAAAAAGCTTTGGAGCCATCGCTAAAAACCAGGATACTTCTGCTCTGTTCATGAACCATGTACAAATGGGATGCCACAGTTTTTTGGTTTGCTTATAAACTACTCAATAGAAATGATCCTCTTCTGGAAATGGATGGAATGTATATTTTGACAAGTACAAAACCATTTTAAATGTTCACTAAATACAAGGAACATCTTGCTATAAAAATAACAGACCCTCCCACCCGCCGTCCCCTCTACATTTCTAATTATAAAATGGTACAGTCATTTCAGGTTCCTAACATGAAACAAGAAGGAAGGGCGGTATTACGTACACATACAAAACATTTAGGTATTTGACATCTGAAATAACATTCAGATATACATTCAGAGCAAACAAGCATCTTGATCTTGCTATTGTTTTTCAAGCTACACAGGACTGAAGATTTGAGAAATGAACAAAAATGGGAAAACACTATTTTTTTTAGCTTTTTTCCTCTCTCCCTTTTTTTCTTTGCATTCACTCCAGAAAGAAATAACTTCCACTGGCTCACAATTAAAACAGTTGAGACAAGATTAATTTCAGATGGAAAATTCATCTGTTGGCTTTTCATTCAAAATCCACAACATACTTCATTCATTTTTCTTCTCTATTTCTCCCTTTGAAATACAGCTCCTGCTTGGAAGGGGTTTTTTCCCTAGAGAAATAAGTGCCAAAGCAGACAGAGGGAGCTGAGCGGGTGTCCAACGTGGCGGGGGTGGCCGTGCCTTCTCCCTCACTCCCCGTCCCAGCCGGCAGCTGCCATCTGCCACACAAACAAACCCAGGCTAAAAAGTCCATCTGGCGTTCCTCTTTCAACTGCAAAACTATCAATTAGTTCAGGTAACAGCTTGGGAAAGTAAAAGGAGTGCTTGCGTTGGATCAGTCGTCCCTATTCACCAAAGCCTGTGAAACAACACCTCCACCCTTGTTTCCCTGCCCCGACAGTATTTCGTGCGATTGTTTTTCACTGCTTGCGTTAATGCAGCCGATTCGTTCGTGTCACGCTGGCTGCCCTGTATACACTCACACGTTTTGCATCTATAAAGCAAATGACTTAACGCTCAGCGTTCTTCAGTGAAGCAGCAATCCTGATCATCACTGCTTATGAAGAAGCTCGGCTGCCCTGAGTCTGCCCAACACCCCTGGCCTATCTGTGATTAAGCTGAACTTAGGCTGGCTCCTGTCCCCTGTGCTCAACCAGAGCAATCCAACCTGCTACAAAAGATGCAGGCAGCACAGAATGCAAGAGAGGAAGCAGCACAGCATTAGTTTAATCCCACTGTCTCCTTCCCCTGCAACTAAGGCTCGCACCAGAGCAGACATCTGTGAGAGGGACTGGGAAGGAACCAGCTGGGCTTCTCTGCCATTTCAGTCCTGTGGAACTGGAAATGGGTGCATCCCAACAGCAACCTAAGCCCTCCCTCTTCTGTTTAGAGAGTCAGCGTGTCCTGGCCCCTATTCCTAGTAGAGTGGCTCGACAACAGGGATCCACAAGAACAACAAATGTTTAAAAAAGTCCATTATTGCTAATAAACATAAATCAATAAATGACTATTGGTTTTCCTAGCTTGCACGGCCTATAAATTCTTATCCTTGCTTATTACAAACTATATGCTTACTCATGAGCTCTTCTAAGGACAGAGAACACAAAGGAATGAGACTCTTGGAAACAGAGCCTGGGAGATGCCCAGCTGGGAAGTTGGACTTGCAGTCCAGAGATTTACATTTAAAGACTTTTGCCCTGATCTTTGCCTTTTAATCACAGAATCCACTCAAAGGGCTGTGGTGTATATTCAAAGGAAAATTTTGTAAGGCAAAACTCTGGAAAATCTAAACGACAACTGCAGGTTTAACACGAACAGCAAATAAAACAGACTTCATGGATAACCTGCAACTGTGTTGTACTGATGAGTAAATGTACACAGAAGTGTGAAGTGATCTGCAGATACCCACCAAGGCAACCCATCCATATGCAAAGGTCTTCTGGGATAGACATTTTTCAAACTGGACAAGCACTTCTTTTGCTTTAGCAATGGGGAAAAAGAAGGTGGGTTAACAGGATTGACAAGGAAAATAACTGGATCACAATGCATATTCTTTGAGAAAGATCAAGTTCAGAGGTGGATCTGTCTCTGTGCTTGGGTTCATTTAGTTAAAGTAAAAATGTATCCCAAACAAGTCACTCAATAAGACTAAGCACTGCCCTTCTTTCAGTGGCTTCCTCTGGATCTGATCTAGGGTTCATTGAAGCAGTGAGATCCAAGGGACCTCTTGTCATATGGATTATTATTTTTTTTCCCAAACTGCCTCTAGAAAGCCTTTTTCTTTAGTGCCACAATCTCCCCCATATAAAAAGTCATATAAAAATGGCAGCTGCTTCTGTTTCCACTACAATGTGGTTTCTATAGTCTTATCAATACACTTTCATATGCATTCATGGCAATATAATTCTACAGAATGCTTCAAGAATGAACTATAGAGCTGTGATTGACCTGATCCTGGTTTTGAGGCTCTGAAGCAGTCAGAAAATAAAAAGCACCCCAAGCTGTCAGCGAGTGTCAGATCTCGATCCTCACCAGAATAGATCAGCCATGGGGAGGAGATGTGGAACTGCCACCTTGCACATCTGAATGCACGCATTAGGTCATTTATGAGTGCAAAATTCTCCTATACGACCTTTTGTGTCCTATTGAACAGACCTTTGGGAAAGCAGTTCAGTGAAACCCATGAAAATCAAAGGATAGCCAGAGGGCAGTCTCCCTCTTCTCACGTTTCACCCTGCAACCACTTTAGCATGAGTGGAGATGAGCCTTGCTAAGATAAATACTTCTCCCACCTACAACTTGTTCATGGAAAAGAAAAGAGCCTCAGACGACGTGACAGGAAAAGCTCAGAGACACATGATCAGCTTAATGACAAAAATGCCTTTCTCGAGAGCTGCACTATCAATCCTTTGGCCACTAGCCCTGTGCAGGAGGTGCCTCTTTGCCCCGGTGTTAGTCACAGCATGAGCCTGCAGAATTACATGCATGAACACTTGTTCATCAGAGGGCACCAGAGGATTTTGTGTTTTCCTGGCTGCATGCTAAAGGCTCCTTTCCCTTCTGAACAGGCAGTGCTCTGTCCCTGGCATCTGAATCCCACGTATTTTATTCCAGAGCCCAAGCTTAGCAGGCAGCAGTACTGAAGACTCGTATAACTCACAGGATGGGACTCATCTTGCTCAAAGTTACAACTTGGGAGGTTTAATTTTACCCTGTGAGGAAATTAGTGCAGATATTCATGTAAGCAAAATAGTATATGGGCATGCAGATCTGCAGAATTAAGGCTTTCATATGTGCTACAAACACACCTGGGGGTCTTAGTCATTATGAAGCACCTCAAATTCCCAAGGCATTTCAGAGGTTATATATACAAATATTATTGTCAGCCAGGTCCTGCTTTAGAAAAATATTTCCATCTGACACAGGGGCTTACTTATGGTCAGAGACCTGTTGAAAATAACATGATCTTGGTACAAGTCCAACATTACCTTCAAGTGCTTTTCTGAAGAAAGATGGAATAAATCATTTACTTAACTGCTTTCCTAAATTCTGGCTTCAGTGATGTGTAACCTGGCTTTCCACTTGCTACTGCTTAACAGTGCCCAGAGCTGTAGAACACCTGAGGACAGGGATGGAAAAACATCTTTCCTGAGTGAAACTGCAGATAGAACAGGGAAAACAAAAGCAGATTGACTACTGACCCAGATTTGCTAGGGTGCCTCTTCTGGAAGACTACAATATGGTGATATGTATAAACATCTCACCCAGCCTAGCACCCTGCAGTGGCCACCTGAGGACCTTGAAGGACCACATCTGGTATGGGATACTCAGGAAAAGAACATGCACAGCGTGATCCCGCCCTGAAATCCTTCCCCAACTCCTAGAAAAAAGGGCAGAGTCTCAGTTACCGTCTATGTCATGCCCCTTTGAGCACAGCTCCCTCCAATGATTTTGCTGGGCAAAGGATCCAGTTGTGTCAGCCGGGAATTTCATCTACTGTCTTGCTTTTCCACAGACCTTACTGCTCTGCTGTGCTGTGGATAACTCTGCTATGGCAACAGATAATCAGTCAATCTATCTACTGAGATTAACTTAATTAATTGTGAAATTAACTTAAGCGTGAAATAAAACAAAGACTTTGTGACAGCTTCTCTAAAACCCAAGCAGTGCAGCCAACAGTATTTTGTCTGTGTGCTGCACTGCAGCGGGTGGATGTTGAAGGATCACTGACAACTCAGACATCGTGTTTGTGATGTTCCTGTGACATGTAGCACCCAGGCTCCAGCACTAGAGAAGAAATTGTACCAGTGTGCGTAGTTCCCTCGGGGGACCTGACTGTGTATAACCAGCTTCACTCTTTCCCCTGCAGCCATTTGAGATGAATTTCATTCCTGTGTGAAGGGCCAGTATTTGCTGTATGCACCACTTAAATCCCATTTCAGTATTATTTCCAGAGCCTAAGTGGAGCTGAAGCAGTACCTTGTGCAAACTCTCTTGTGCAGGGGTGAACCTTAGCATTGGTCCTCCTGATGCTGTGGACCTTTCCCATAGCAGCAACAAATAGAGGAGACATTAAAGAATAAGGAAAATATGACTACAGAACCACAAACACTGGCAAGACTGACCTAGCTGCGCTCTTTGGAATGATCTCTAACTTTCTTTTTAAACCAAGCAGATTTCCAGCATCTCCTTAATTAACTAGAGATGTCCTTTCAAATGACTTAGAAAAATCTAACTGCACATTTCCGGATCACGGTTTTGAAGGATGATTAGGTTGTGCTCCCTTGCCTCAAAGTTACCCTGTAATTTAAGGACTAAGAACATCAAAAAAATTAAGCTATAAAATTAATTGAGTTCTAACTGGACCGAAAAGCATGGAGTATAATTTTTCCTTCTTCCTGTACTAAAGAAGCAAATCAGCCAAAATTTTAGGATAGTTCTAAACATATTTGTTCCTGAATAAGATCTGACAAACCAAATTTTGGCCGGAAGTTGGTCTCCACATTTAAAAAGTAAATCCACAAGGAGATTAAACACAGCAAGAACCCTAATAGTTGCATTTTGAGATGCTGCCATGACACCATCAAGTCAAAATGTTTGACCTTGCCATGAAATTGCAATGTAAGATGAATTGTTGATTCTATGGACTTGACTCAGGAGGCAGTAATGTGATTCAAATCATCTGACTGTCAACAGAACCCATGTACTCTTGTGTAACAGTAAGCTAAAAATGCTTCTTCACAGTTGAGTATTTTGACTGAAAAAGGAAATCATACACTGAACAAGTAATGATACAAGCTTTTCTATGAAAAGCAGAGCTCAGGATGAACTAAATAACCATCAGAGGCCATTATTACTTAGGCATTTTGATTTATGTTAGTTCTGTTTATTTTCATATTCCCTCCCCTCCACCCAATGTATTTTGATATATATATATCTTTATACAAATTTTAAGTATTCTATTATGTTTGCCACGGTGTTGACAGGGACCCTGGAGGGCACGGGACCACTTGAACTCCTGTGTTGGATAACAAGTGTTAAAAGGTAAGAAGTGAAACACACCAAGAAAAAACCCCAAACCAGGAAGTAAACATTTCCACCAGCTGCCTCCTGCTTCATTAGCAATTTCTGATGCTGATATCAGCATCTTCAGACCCTTTCTAAGAATACTGTCATCCACACAATCCACAGATGCCAACAAGCGGCCTCTGGAAACCTCTCAGACACTCCTTCAGCCTACCAGTCAGATTTTGGTCTGTAAAATTAAGAAGAGACATGATGTTATACTAGATCTTCTTTTCCAGCTACTGAACTGTAGGAAGGCCATTACTGTAGTGACAACTGCTAATGGCATAAAATATAGCAAAGGACTACAAGGATGGAGTAAAGCTTTAAGCTTTTTTTTCTTCCCTTCTCACTGTATGACACTTGCCTAGAACAGACCTCTCCATAAAAGCCAACACAATGGAGTTTTAACCCAAATCTCAACAATCTCTTGTTAACTCACAGCTATCCTACAAATAAAGGTCTTCAGAACACAGTATTTCCAAGGCTCCCACTTAATGAAAGCAGGCTTCACGTTAATGCAGGGTGCTGGTGCACCATCCTTCTGAAGCCACGTGTACTTCATGCAGAAACAAGGCAATGATAGATCCTGGAGTCAGATCATGAAGTGACCAGTGAATGAGAATTCAGATTTCTGGACTGAACTCTTGAAAAAGCTGGGGTCAGTCAACAAAAACAGTGTCCATCCATAACAAACTATAACCAACCAACCAAACATAACAAATGGACATCTTTTCAAAACAAAGAAACAAAACCCAATGGAACAAGTGTAGAAAACACTCAAGCTGTCTTTTCAGTTGCGTATTTATGAGCCACTGAAGAGTTACATGACCGCTTTCAAGCACATAGGTAAACTGAAAGCGTTCGTCTCCTGTGTGAACAAAATGAACATATGCAGATGATGAAACCGCATCCAGGCAGACACAACTGTTGCTATTGCTTTTCGTGACCATCTCAGAATGGAGTGTGCAGGAGTGACAGTGCTCTGGAGGCATGTGCATGACTGATCCAAATCCTAGAAAGCTGACTCAGTCCCTCCCTGTGACCCTCCCCTGTGGTTTAGTGTTGGATCTCTGTTTTTCAAGACTTCACCTCTTCGCAGTCTTGATCAGTGGAAAGCTCCACGTCGGACAGTCCAACTTCCATTGCCATAATTAATGAAATATCTGAATCACTGCTCACTGCTGGCTCCTGTTCATCTGTGAGGGTAGAAAAGACAAGAAAAGCACATTATGATTGTGTCTTTCTGTAAATTTACTCCTATGTTTTGGTTCTGCAGATGGTATCCCGAGGTTTCTCCACAAGTGAGGTTGTCCTCAGGTTCCAAACTTTGCTCGTACTCACTATCTGTCTAAAGCATTTCAAAAGTATCAGAAAGTTGAAGCCATCAGTAGCAAGAAACACATTGACAAGGAATCCTCCCAGGACTCTCCATCCAGGCCCTCCACCTCCTTCCTCCCACCACCTGAGCATTTCTCTCCCTGTCCCCTTTTCACTTGGCATCATCCTACTCCCCCCACAAAGGCACCAAGTTAAGAACTAAGGCACAGGCACCTGGTGGAGCGAGTTGGCCATGAAGAAAACATTTCTTACAGGAAAAATATCTACCCAAACCCTCTTTAGGTGACATGATCGCTGTTCGTGGAGACTTCTAAGGCGGCACTAGGCTGATGTCTAGAAGAAGCAACATGCGTCTCTTTAGTTATGCCCGAGGACTCGGGACCAGTCTGCCTGCCTTCTCAGGTGCCTTCTCTCATCTTTTTCCAGTCTGTTTTCTATTCACCCTTTCCTCTGTTTGAAGATGCCTTGAAGGTTCTTTATCCAGGCCAAAGGGATCTACCTTAATCCACTATGATCACAAATACAGTAAGAGTCAGACTGGCCAAACTGCAAATCCCATCAAAAATATAAGCGTAGGAAGAGTAACTTGTTTTCGTTTTGATCCCACAGCACTTACTATGTACGTAATTAGTAGCAGATAAAGACAACAGATTTTAAAGGACTAAAAGCTTCTTTTATTTCAAGAACAATCAGGAGAAGCAAAGCACATTGGATCTCTTGGGAGATTTTCAAAGGCACAAAAATCCCATAGGTGGCTGAGTCCCTGAGAGAAAAAGTTGATGGTTCATATTTTCCAGTGGTTTAATTGCAATACTCTAAATGCATTTAAATCTGTGGCAGCTTTTCCTTTACATATTTTATTTTTCAGACAACAGAAGCAGGGCTTGATTGATGCTAAAAACCCCTGAAAGTTGAATATCTAAGAATTAATAAGTAAGAAACATGACAGAGGAGCCAGGAAAATAATAACTCCACACAGTTTAATTATTCACTTGAAGCTAAGTGAGCACAATTAGTCTCCTCTCAAGAGCTGTGTGTTTTTAAAATCTGTTTTAGAGAAAAAAACATGTATTTACTTGTGCTCGGATTAGACGTCATGTTCCGTGGAGAAAGCCTGAATGCGGTCTGCATTATTCAAACTGAAAGAGCCAGCGCTTTCCTTTACGACCCTTCCCAATTTTCATCCTGAATTATTTTTATACTTTCTTGATTGCAAGATAAATAATTAATGCACACAATCTCTTTATATCTGTACCTTTTTTTTTTCTCCTTATCAATATGACAGGAGTAAAACATTTCAAAGCATTGCTTCTGACTACAAATGCTTCCACTGGAGGTGGGGGAAGTACACACTGACTGAATGGTATCTCCTGCAGACTTCAGTGGGCTTGAGTTACACTGAACTGTTAGGTGAACTGCTAGATCCAAGAGTACAAAAGTGTACCTCCAAGACCTAAAGCATAATCTGTAGTGGTAACAGCTCCCTGAGCCAGAACGATGTGGTTCCAGGCTACTGGATTATTTATCATTCCTCTGTAACTAATAGGATTCTTAAAAACAATGAAAACAATGCCTAAAATGTTGACGCAAGAGCAAGTTTATATTTGCATGACAGAGTTCCTGAGGCTTAGCCATGTTAAACTGCCACCTGGAGCACTCTTGAGAGAAAAGTGATTTTCTTCTGAGCTAGTTGTGGAGGAAAGAAGGACTGGCTGAATGGTGGCAGCCACACATGTACTGAAGAGACAGGCTGAACCGCCAACACCAAATGTCAGAGCATCAAATAGAGACCTGTTTATGGTGCTGAAATGTTATTTCAAGAACTGTTGTTTCCCCTGGGGTTGCACAGCCAAAAAATATCTCAGCTGAGTGCAGGAGAGGCAGAGAGAACAGCAGATTTACAGGTCACCTACCAACTATCTAACCTATGCACAGGAGCACCCCCTTTCCAAACTGTTGTGGTTTAAGCCCAACTGTAACTCAGAACCATACAGTCTCTCTCTCACTCCCCTCCCCTTCCTCCCCCCTACTCCTGGAGGGATGGGGAGGAGAACTGAAAGAATGTAACTCCCACAGGTTGAGATAAGAACAGTCCAGTAACTAAGGTATAA
>WYDI02005519.1:0-125645 GCA_009867235.2 Psittacus erithacus
AGCATTCACAACTTCCCTGGGCAACCCATTCCAGTGCCTCACCACCCTCACAGTAAAGAACTTCCTCCTTATATCCAGTCTAAACTTCCTCTGTTTAAGTTAAAGGAACCCTAACTATTCTATGATTCTATGATTCACACTAGGGCTATCCTTAGGATACCACAGGATTCTTGAAAGGAAGAAATTAACTGTGCATGGATCACGTAGATGGTTGCTTGGTACTCTACTGGCTTTCAGATCAGCTGTAAAGCTGTAAGCCTATTATTTTTCCTGTTCATGGTGTAATTTATGGAACATTGAATCTGTAAGGACTTGAGAAATGTATCTATTCTAAGTTTTCTTCTGGCCAGTAAAAAAGAATATGTTTCCAGTCTAGTGCAAATGTGCACCAAATGTTAGTCAAAAGGAAAGTCTTCCATGTATGAGTCTTTATGGGCTCCCCAAATCTTAAAAACCCTCAAGAATACTCTGAGTTCTCATGCTGCTCATATCATTGGTCTTTCCTATGGAGCATGTGACACTGCTACGAAAATACTTGATGACAAGTTTTAAACCAATAACAGCAGTGATGCAGTTTTTTTCCATCCAAAATGATTTCTTCATTTGTCACATGCATCAGATGCATCATGAAGCCAGCAATGTGTGGCATACCCTGCAATGGCCAAGTACTGCTTGGGGCTTTAGGATCCTTTGTTGAAAGTGAATTCCTCTCTTTGTGCTTCACAGCAATAGTCCTTTCCTTACCGTGATCTACAGTATACAATATTGTGTATATTGAACAGCTTGGCATAATCTGGATGTACACAGCAGACAGCTCTATTGTGCTGAGTCAATGAAATAGCGATTCATACTATTCTTAGCTGGTTGGAATGACTCCTCTGGGAGGAAATAGAAGCTAGGATGAATTTGCTGCAACATACTCCTAGTTTCATATTTACTTAAAGAATGGGAGCAGCTCAACTGTCACAGAATTAGAAAGACAGAATAAAGGAAATTGCCAGATAAGATTCCTTTCCCATTCATGTGTAAAAGGATTTGTCTTTATGCTAGCATATGGTGATTTTGATAAACTCAATCAATGAGCAAGAAACAGTCTTTCCCCTCTTTCTGTGGATACGTATGTTTGGGGTTTCGTGGACATAGAAGGATTATATGCACTATTCTATTTTCTCTCAGCTGTTATCACCAACTGCCTTATTGGGCTTATTGAGTCAGACTGTAATTTTCTGTCTTAGTTTCTTCTGATGAGTCTACTCCATCTTTTGACTGCATTTTTTTTTTCATTCTTTACGGGGCTTTTTTTCAGATCCTTCCTCAGAAAATCCTTCTGTATCCAGAAGTTGTCAGCTTGGACAAAACCATGGGAAGCCTAATTCAAAGAAACCACTCTCCATGTCACAATTGATGCAATGGAAACATTTCTCTGGACAACATCAGACTCTTGCTGATCCTTTCCTTGAAAGGATAAAAGAGAACGTTTCTTTCATTTTCCAGAATGTAACCAGTCCAGCTTCCCCCACCTAATAAAACTGAAGTGTCTTTCCTGAGCACTCGCATCCTTCTCATAGGTAAACAACTGATGTGCAGTTGCATCATTATGTTGTTCTTTTTGCCAAGTTCTGTTTTGTGTATTTCTGAGGTTTCTGGGTAAATGTGATTCCTGCTGTTTATACAAAGTTACAATTATTACTAAGTTAATAATACTATAATTATAGCACAGATTTTTTTTAAAGCTAGCTTTGCTTTCCAGTCTTCTGTTCCTTTGATGTCATAATTAGTAAGATTGGGTTTATGCACATTCCTATGTATGTCTACTTTGTTTTATAGTTTTTTGTTTGATCATAATGATTTATTGCTTGTAAAGCTGGCAGCTTTCCAGCCAAATTTTATAAGATTAGGCAATGCTATATAGATGTATATGCTGTTAAAAAGACTCTAGTTGGATTTTTATTTCGACAGTGACCATGTATATGTATAACGTTGGCTTTGTAACAAGGTAGGTGTTTGTTCCCCTGAATTTACAATTTAGCGAAGCTCAAACAGCCACTGAAGTCCAAAATTCTGAGACCACAGCTTGATACTGTGTCAGAATATTCTGAAATTCTTCTATTGCTTTTACTTGGGAAAATAAACAAACTTTATGTCTCAGATGTACAGACTACAGGCTAATCTACATTTAGCTAACTCCTTTTAAGGACACAGTTTGCCAGACTCTGGTGTTCTGAGTATATTTCATAGTATATATATTTTTTATAACTATATTTTCCTTCTTCTTTGAAGGCACAAAAATTTGAAAACAGTTTGCAGCTTTTAAGTAAAATTTAAGTAAGCCTTTGAAAGGCCCAGAAGAACAGAATCATAGAATCACAGAATGGTTTGGGTTGGAAAGGACCTTAAAGATCATCCAGTTCCAATCCCTGCCACAGTTTGGTTTTATCATTGGTCTGTTTGTGGGACCCTGGTCATCTCCACTGAACACACATGAGTCCACTCTGGTTTGATCAAACCAACTGGCAGTGCTGTTGAGGAAACCTGTGCATATAAGAGAAGGAAGTTTGCTTCAGGATCTATACCATGCCAGGTTTTAGCTTCTCTGCCTAAGGCAGCCCCTCAAGGGTATCTCAACAGGCTGCCTCACCTCACCTGTTGAGTCCTGCCTCAGATAGTCCTACTTGTCATGCAGCGCTCTGCACAATACAGCTGTAGATGTATCAGAACATAGGTCTGGCAGAGAAGCCCTTTTATTGTTTAGCCCCCAGGGTAGTTTTATTTTGGCAGCTTTTAAATAAATAAAATTAAAGCTGGTGCTGGAACACCATAGAGCTCTTGGGAGGCCAGAGGAGAAGAGCCCCCAGACACATACTGCTGCATGTGTGAAACTGATCGAGGCTCAGACCATTGTTCTGAGAGGGATTTCTGGCAGATGGGCCGTCACACCAAGTAATGTTCATCAAGGTTAGGAAGGCCAAAGCAGCCTGTACAAACATACACAGTGCCAGTCACAGCCTCAGTATGACGCTCTGTCTGTGTCCTGCTATGCCAAGCTGCCCCAGATCTCTGGCAGTGGCAGCCGTGTGGTGATACTCAGTGGAAGGCTTTCCCAGCATACACCTGGTCAGCCAAATGATGTCCCTCATTAACCCTTCATGACTTCAAAGCATGAGAGAAGTGTGTGTGCTGCTGGGTTGTTTGGGTAAGAAAATACCACTCAAATAATGGGTTGCACATGGCATTACACATGATGAAGACTGAATCTGTTTCTGATGTTTGATGTGTCTGGAAAATCACATTTCTCACTGAAAGAATGGGTTGTGGAAAATATAGGAAGCATGAATACAGTCTCTAATTTATTATGCCGTCTGTGATTCTCCCACAGTAGTCTACAACAGCCTGAAAAATGAGACTAGCCCATGCTGCTCACATAATCATACTATAATAATCGGTATTTTCATAGAGTGCAGCACGTGGATGTGTGAATTTCTTCACCCATAGGTGAGAAACATCTACCAGGCAAAGTCCCAGTGGTGAATTTACCCTTTGTCATGTTATCAAGCATCACTATTGACTGATAAAGTATATTGGGAATTTCAAGGAATTACAAGGTCACATTGCCCCTTCTTTTAACATTTGTGAAACCCTAGAGGATGGGGAAGGTGGCTGGTGCTGAAAGGCAAGTATCAGGTCCCAGGATATGGTCTCAGATGTGGCTTCTGGATTCACTGCCAGTGATGCCAGCTGTAAAGCACAATGTGGTTTATGTTGAGTGGTCCAGCCAATCAGTTCTAGTCTCCTAGATCTAAGACGTGTTCTGCAGAAAGGAGGAGGCAAGGGCTGTTGAAACCATGGCTGTGTTCTAGTGCAAGGCTTGAAATACAAGGTTTTGATGACTGTACTTGGTTGTCTTTTCCACTTTTTGAAGGATGCAAGCGTTCATCCACCAAGTGGTAGTTCTTACGGACCCACACTAAAGAATAAGGCAAGTCTGCCTAACAGTAGGTCTCAAATGGTGGCTTCTTCAGTGCAGCATGAAGAGCAGCAGAAACTACAGGTGTAAGCACAATGGCAAGAAGCATATATTTTTATCAGCAAATGCTGAGCAAAGATTGCCAGTATTTGACATTAGTGCTACAGCTAATGTCAGCACAGAGGTATGCCTGAGGCAGCAAGCAGTGAGTGCAATGCCAGCTAAACATCCTGGTGCGAGATGTTGAGGATTATCAAGTAGGGGTGTACTCCATCTGAGCTGAAGCGTGTTGTAGGGCACTCCCTTGAATGGTACTAGTTGGAGCCGGTTTGCACCAGTGGGCCCAGAGAGGTGTGCTCACTCTGCCAGAAGAGAGATCATGAAGTCATGTGCTCTTAGGGATTAGTCTGCTCATCTTGGAATGGTTATTGCGGGTCTCAGAATCACACTGGGCAGGGAGAGTTGTCAGCCAGCCCTCAGATTCAGCAATCAATATTGTGTTCCTTGCCAGCTCTTAGCTGAAAGGAGGGGATTTGGAGCAATTCCGTTACTTCTGGTGTAGGGCATACTGCCAGAGAGACAAGCGTACTGCATGTTCTCAACTGAGACCAGCCCTGATTTTAAAAAGCAGAAGGGGTGGTGTTTTATTTATTTCTGTATATTTCAGCACAGGCTTTTTTAAAATGGTTTCATATGACTATTTTTTGTTGATTCAGCTTTTAACCATCTTAGCTCAGGTTTTCTTGTGATTGAGATGGTGACTCTATATTGTCATTCACTTGCAGAATAACAATATGAATTATAATTCTATTCACTTATTGTCAGACAAGGGATTGTAGACAAGTTTGTATGGCAACTGCAGTAGAGACACCTTACATTCTGACAAGAGGTTGACATCAAGTCCGGTTAAAGCTCTGCCTTTTTCAGAGATCATAAAGTTATTTGACTCATCATCTGGTGCAAAACAGATGCCAAATGGTGACTGAATGATTCTGTAATGGAATTTCTTAAAATGCCAAGTATGGAACAAGCTTTGACAACTGCTTGAGGTTACCACCAGGAATTTACAAAGAGAGACTCCAGCCCTTGCAGGCAAGTAACACACAGAAGGAAAGTAGTTCTTTCATGTGCTTTCCATTGAATAAAAGTTGATGTAAATCATGGTTGTTTATGTGTGGCTTAAATAAATGATGTGTTTGTGGCTAGAAGATCCGAGAAGGCTATAAAGAACAATGAGGAAAACCACTTTTGGCTTTATAGAGTAACTGAAGAATAAGCTGAATTGAAATCTGTTTTTAACAAGACCTTGTGTGCTATTACTTAGTACAAAAGCAAGACTTCTTTTGTAGACGTAGGTACTTACAGGAGTTATAACGTACGATGCAGCATTCCACACTTGAGGGGCAATACATGTTTGCACAAGCACTGTGAGTCAGGACCTGGGTAAGTAATACTGAACACTGCAACCAGCTTGCAGGTCTTCTGCTGGAAACTCCCTTGGTTAGGTACCTTGGTTGCTGCTACCTTTCACCTGACTTTTCATCAACATCTGGAAATCTAAGCTGATGCGAAGGAAATACGTCCGTCTGACCCTAAAGCCATTTAAGGTTGTTGCTGCTTCCAGCCCTTTCTCGCTCAGCCTTGATTCTCCCTGTGCTCCTTTGTTCATTTAGTTTGATTTACACCCACTTGACAACACATGCTCTTCATTCTCCTCTAATTAATTTCCTTCCAAATGGAAAAAATGTCAGTCAAAACCAAAAACCTGTGCCCCTGCAAACTAGCTTTTTCAGTGTTTTCTGTCAATTAGCCCTGTCTTCATGATGACAGCCTTGGCCCAGGCTTTAGTTTTCTAGAGTGTGAGCTATGTCGTGTAACAGTGAGTCCCCTCATGACCCTTGACTTTTCAAGGTTCCTCTGAGGGATGGCGTTTGCTTAACAGTAAACGTTCAGCCTGAAATTTCCTGGCTCCAGTTGGAAGGTGTTGCCTTTGGTGGGGTTTTGTCCTGTCCTGTAGCTGGTTTGGACACACAGGTCTTCACAGCTTCATTGAGGCAATGGAGTTCTGTGCAGGAGTCAAGGTTTATCCAAAACCTTACAGACCTGGGATCTGGATTAGCTGCCCAAATCATTGAATTAGTTAAGTAGATGAACCTTTGTGGGCTGCTTATGCTAATGTATTTGGTATATGTACTACAAATGTAGAAAAGTTTATCAGTGCTTCCTTACAGTAAAGCTGGCCAGCACTTCCTGCTACACACCACTTTTCTCCTTCATTTGTTACTTTGAAACTTCTCCCATTTGGACTAATTTTTTCCCACATCAGTTTTCTGCTGCCAGGCTGACTTATGTTTGTGCTGGGTCAAACGATTCAGCAAAAACAGCTGATGTATTCCTAAGATTGTGGGTAGGAGAAAACAATTTGTTCTGTCCTTACTCCAGAACTGGAAACACTTCTGCTGAAATGCCTTCTTGCCTTCATATTTTGGATTAGGACTTAAAATAGAGGTGGGAAAAGATGGGAGGAAAAGGCATGACTTCTGCATTAGCATGTTTTCCACCATTCCCTTTAGAATCTGCACCAGTTTATAAATATTTGCAAGAAAAAGGCAGTAGGAGTATGTACGGTAGAGACTTCTGTCTTCTGAGCAGCTAAAATGTCTCCTGATTTCTTCCACACCAGGCTTGTATGAGACTCAGAACTGCTAAGTTTTACCAGATTCATCAAGCTGCATCCCCTCAGAGCTTTTACCTGTGAGCAGGCTCTGAGTACACCACATTCCACAGGGTGACTAAATGCAGTCCAACCTGAGTTGTTTCAAGGGATTCTTCCTTCCAAGTGCTCTCTGCTGGGCAGGGCAGAAATGCAGCACCTGACAGCAAGGAACTGTCTCATCTGTGTGCTAAATCAGCCTATCAACATCCCACCCACCTCAAGGAGGAAGAACCACCAAGTCAGAGCAGTAAAACTAGACCTAAGCTGGTATGGGATAAAGAAACCAGTGAGGTCAGTGTTGTCACAGAGGGAGAAGAGGAAGTGGAGGGGACCTAGGGGAGCAAGGAGATGGAGAGGTAAGAGGGAGGGTAGGGCAGACAAAGGCTGGGGTCCTGCTGAGTGAGCAGAATATGTGGGGATGAGATGGTGAAAGTACCAAGGTTGGAACCAGATACTACTACTAGAAAGAAAGAAGCATTGAGGTTGGTGAAAGGAGGGAGAACACTTTCCTCCAGACCCTGTAATGGACTCTGTGATTCCCAAATCTCACCATTCTGCTCTTGGCAAATGCCCGTTGTGGTGGGTTGACCTTGGCTGGCTGCCATGTGCCCATCAAGCCACTCTTCTTCCTCAGCAGGACAAGGGAGAGAAAATATAACTAAAAGCTCATGGGTTGAGATAAGGACAGGAAGAGCTCACTCACTGTCACTTACAGGTAAAACAGACTCAATGTGGGAAAATTAATTTAATTTATTGCCAATAAAAATCAGAGTAGGTGAATGCGAAATAAAACCAAATCTAAAACCACCTTCCCTCCATCCCTCCCTTCCTCCTGGGCTCAGCTTCACCCCTGATTTCTCTATCTCGTCCCTGCCAGCAGTGCAGGAGGATGAGGAATGGGGCTTGTGGTCAGTTCATCATACGTTGTTTCTGCCTCTCCTTCCTCCTCATTTTCTTCCTCTGCTCCAGTGTGGGGTCCCTCCCACAGGAAACAGTCCTCCATAAAACCACTTCAATGTGGGTGCTTCCCACAGGCTACAATTCTTCATGAACTGCTGCAGCTTGGGTTCCTATCATGGGGTGGATCCTTCGGGAACAGACTGCTCCAGCATGGGTCTCTTCCATGGGAAAACAAGTCTTGCCACCGAACCTTCTCCAGCGTGGGCACCTCTCTTCACAGGGCCACAGGTACTACCAGGAGCCTGCTACAGCACAGGCTTCTCAAAGGATCACAGCCTCCTTTGGGCATTCCCCTGCTCCGGTGTGGGACTGCGAGTGGGTATCTGCTCCACCATGGACCTCCGTGGGCTGCAGGGCACAGCCTGTCTCACCATGGTCTGCACCACGGGCTGCAGGGGAATGTCTGCTCTGGCTCCTGGAGTACCTCCTGCTCCTTGCTCACTGACTTTGGTGTCTGGAGAGCTGTTGCTCTCACATGTTCTCAATCCTGTCTCCCAGCTGCTGTTGTGTAGCAGGTTTTTAATCCTTCTTAAATATGTGGCCACAGAGGCACTACCACCATTGCTGATTGACTTACCCTTGGCCAGCAGCAGGTCCATCATGATCTGGCATTCCTCCAATAGAGGAAGCTCCTAGCACCTTCTCACAGAAGCCCTGTGCTTCCCCTGCAGCACCTCTGCTGCCAAAACCTTGCCACGCAAACCAGATACACCCATGAAGTCAGTGGTAAAGTGATTGTTTCCTCTCAGCTCATGTCTGTAAGCTTTTAGAGTCATTGAACTTCCTTTTCTATTGATTCGTGAATCACCGGAAATTTGCAAGTATAATCCAAATGAAATGAAAATGCAACCTTCACTGCAGCACGACCTCTTGAAGGATTCAGGTACAGTTTTGCAAGCTGCAGGCTTTCAGGATTAACGTTGCCTTGTGGACATTTAATGGCCTTGTACAGTCTGTGATGGACGCAGAACAACAGAATTTGCTGAGGAACAGTGAGATTTTAAAATCTGATATGATGAAAGAATCCAGGAATCCACCTTTGTGGAGGGAAACTTGTTACCACCAGTATGAAATCAGCAGCCTGTAAAGAGTTGTGAGAGGTCTTTTACTGTGTGTTGGCAGCTCCCAGAAGCCAGTGTTAACCAAGGAGCCTGTACCATGTAGATGAAGAGGGGAAGGTTGCCTAAACCTGAGAGCCACTGGAAATTGTAGCACCAGCTTTGCTCAAGCTGCTATTAGCAACAACTCTACTCTGCCTAGTCATTGAGTCTGTCTGTATGTTGTTTTGCATAGCTGTACATGAAGAAAAACATAACTCATAAGCAATAGTAATCTGTATCTCCCCGCTCAAAGATGTTGCAAGATTTAATGGCCTGAAAAGCTCTTCAAGAAACTGCTAGTGTTGCAAATTCTGAAATCTCAACTTTGATTTGAAAGCTAAAGACAGCCCAGAGATTACTTTGCTAGAGCTTTTCCTCCCTCGCAGCTATGACGGTCTCGGAATCCAGCAGATAAAATACTAGGAGGGAAGAACATGCTGGAGATGAAAATACTGCTGAGCTTGACACTCTTATGAACAACACTTATTAGGAAAATTACTTCTGCTTGCTCCCCACTTCAGCATGCAAGCCACCTTCAGAAAAAGCTTCCACAAAAGTCCTTATCACCAGCAGTGTACATTATCGAGAGGACAGATGATTTCCTCAGGATGTGGTTGATTTAGTTCTGCACTTGTATGTGCCAATAAAAGTGATCTCCAGACAATTAATTTCTTTTCCTCCCACTAGCAGAATTACACAAGTATTGTAGGGGTGAAAAGATCACAGGTATAGCAGGAGAACAATAAGAACAAAGACTGCTCACCTTCAAATCTGGTTTTGTTGGGTAGCTAGGCAGTAAAAGCCAACCCCCTGGCTACAAAGGGCTGGAAGAAGCCAAGTTTGCTCCACTGAGCTCATCCCTTCTGCAGCAGCCCTGGAAGGGAGCAGGAACACTGCCTTCAGAGCAACACCCTACCTCACAGCACTGGAAGCCTTTTCCTCATTGCTATCTCATCTCATCTGTGTAAGACCTATGCCCCTCAGCTGATGCAAGCTGATGTAGGTGGTGTGTGGTGGTGTAAACAGAAGCAGAACATTTGTTAAATAACAATTTAAGACTGCTTGAAGCAGCACTCTTTCCCAGCCTTGGCCACAGCTGTAGGTCTAGCTGCAAATGTGTTGTTATTGCTGGGAAAGAGGAGTGTGAGGATGTGGGTGTTTAAATCCAGCCGGGGATTTACCTGGGGGTTTGGAAGTGAGGAATTAGGGTGACTTCAGGCCACCTCCTTCTTTCACTCTGATTTCCTGTTTTCCTCTTGCGGTTCCAGTCTGTGCAGGTAACGTGTTCCGAGGTGGGTGCAGCTTGTTTTGAGCTGGGCTCCTGCAGGCAAGGTGCTGCTGCCTGGCTGGTTCCTGAGGCGGATTCTGGGGGGCAGAGAGGCACCGTGTTCTGCTCTCTGGGCGCGGGCCTGCTCTGCAGCCGCATTCCTGGACCCCAGACCCAGCCGTGTGACAGGACTCGCAATCTCCTGCATGGTCACCATCCTCACGGTCCTCCTGCATCCTTGACACGTCCCCTGCTCTTACATAGAGCATTACAGATCAAAGACCTTGACTCACCCAGGACAAGCAATGCTAGCGCGCCATCAGGCCCACGAATTCTGTCTCCCGGCAGCTTGGCTGCCTTTGCTTTAATGGTTTGTTTGAGCCCGGATTCAGGAGGTTTCCTTCACGCGTGACCTGCGGGTGGCAGCAGCCGCTCGCGGGATCGCGGCGCGGCAGTGCCCGAGCCGGGCCGTGGGGAGCGCTGGGCGCTGGGTGATGTCCCAAGGCAGCCTTCGGCAGTGAAGGGGACGCAGAATCCCCGTCACGCATCGGGAGAGCCTGTGACCAGGAAGGCGATGTTGCGAGAAAGGAACCTGGGCTGCAGCAAAAGGAGCGTGAACAGGAAGTCGAGGGAGGTGATTCTCCCCCTCTATTCCGCTCCGGTGAGATGCCACTGCGCTCAGCTCTGGGGCCCCCAATGAAACAGGGATGTGGAGCTCTTACATTGAGCCCAGAGGAACTGGAGCACCTCTCCTATGAAGACAGGCTGAGAGAATTGAGCTTGTTCAGCTTGGAGAGAAGACTCAGGGGGACCTTAAAGCAGCTTCCAGTACCTAGGGAGGGCCTACAAGAAGGCTAGAGAGGGACTTTTTACAAGGGCGTGTAGCGACAGGACAAAGTGGCTTTAAGATGAAAGAGGGGAGATTTAGATTAGGCATTTGGAAGAAGTTCTTCACTGTGAGGGCGGTGAGACACTGGCACAGGATTCTCAGAGAAGCTGAGGCGGTCCCATCCCTGGGCAAGTTGGACAGGGCTTTGAGCAACCATGTCTAGTGGAAAGGTGTCCAGTTGGACTGGAATCAGGTCTAATGGAAGGTGGAAGGCTGGAACTACATGATCTTTAAGGTCCTTTTCAACCCAAACCATTCCATGATTCTTTTTTGTAGAATCACATATATTCCATTGCTGCTGCCAAACAGAAGGTAGGCAGGATCTCTCTATTTCTGTATTAAAATCAGTGAGGTACATGTCGATCTGGTGATGACCTCTGCTGTAAGTTATGATGAGATTGTACCTTTCAGCACAGAAAAGGCAAGCCGTGCAGGTTTGTAACTGACATGAAAGACTGCAGTTTGTAAATCAAAGCTGCAGCCAGCCCCCGACTGTGGGTGTCTGACAGCCCAGGGAACTGGGCGCAGGCCCTGCAGGTTAGGGCAGCAAAGGGATCTGGGTACCCAAGTGCTGTCTTGTGCTGCTATTGGCTTCTAAAAACCCAGAGTCCTAAAACCACTCTGCAGCTGCAGGCTGAGCTTCAGAATGTCTGAATGCATTAAATGCCTACCCAAACCGATAGACTCCCTGAGGGTAATCTCAGGTGGGTGTTTTGTTGCCAAAGACTTGCCACCAAGATTAGAAGCCTGGGAATGCCCTTGCGTGCTTCTCCTCATGCTGTAGACATTGGTGAACCCCAGCCGAAGTACCCAGCTCTCTCCAGGTGCTGCAGAGTGTCCCTGCACACCTAATTCAGCGCTGTGGTGCCTGAACATGGTGGGGGGCACTGAAAGGCTTGGTGCCGTAAGGCTGAGTTTCAGAGCACCTTTGTCTCTGCAAATGTGTTGGATGCTGGCATCCTTCTCCAAGGCTTGCCTATGAGCCAAGAAGAAAAAGCAGAAATGACTGCATGGAACTGCTCTATTCTTTTCATTTCCAGGGCCAGAAGAAGACAGTAGAATCTTGTAAGTAATTTAAGTCAGCCTGAAAGCTTCTCTAAATTACAATGACTGTAATAGTTTAAAGAGGTTGCTTCATCACAACCCCTTATAACCTTCAGACCTGCCCTCAGTGGTGGTTAAGAACACGGAAGGTCTCAACTCTATCCATTACCAAATTTGGCTACTTTGCATCGTTCTATCAAGGTCCAAGATCTTGGTGTTTCTTTTGGGAGGGCCAGAATCCCCTGGGATTGAATTAATTCTTACTGCATTACAATTAGGCAATAAAATCCTGAGACCACACACACAAACTTTTCCAGGCTACACTTCTCCTGAAAATCTTGGATAAGAACTGAGCAGGAGATGAACAATGCTTCAAGTTTGGCCTTTTTTTTTTTTTTTTCCAAATCATGGATATGCTCAGAGCCAGTTCAAGCAAGCCTGGCATTTTCCAGTTGCTTTTCCCTGATGCCTGTGGGCATTGTACTTAGGACATTGTACATAGGAGGGTGCTCAGCTGCTTACAGAGCAGAGGACTGACCTGCTAAGGAAGATATCTGAAACTACAGTGTCTTGCTCATTTTCTCTCTGCAGGTATGACCGTTTCTACTTTACCCCCAGGTGCTCACTGTGTGAATAGCATACATCCCAACTAAGATGTATCTGTTGCAGCACACAAACTACGCCTGGCTGGGTTGATTCCATTGTGGTGACGTCTGAAGTGCATTTCTAAGAACCAAAGAAATGCCATCTGGGAAAGGCCATGGGGAAATGTCTGGTAAAATGTGGGGAAACATGTCTACATGACTCATAATTGTCCAACAGAGTGGGTGCTGCTTCCACTTCATTCTGCAGCATGCTGGGCAGATAACTTTTGGCAACCAGAAATCCCTGTAGGGTCTGTTCATCATTAGCCAAAACTCTTGCTGCTCTGCCTTGCCCAGACCCATGAGAACCTACTGAGCAGCCTGGAGATGGAACTGATGAGAGCTTGTGTTTCAAGAGTGCAGCTTTTAAACAGGCTCTGCCCATGGGGCTGATGCACAGACAGGTTTAATGACAAGTTAAAATCAATTACCTAATGTCCAGCCCCTGGCTGCTACCAGCAGTTGTCAGCAACAGGTCCTGTTTGGGCTGGCTGAGGGTGGTTGTGCTGCCAGCTGGAATGACACAAAGTCCTTCCAAATCCGAGCAGTGAAGCTGGCCTGGAGACTCCCTCAAGCAGTGCGCAAGTGGGACCCAGTTGCTCCCTGGATGTCTCTTGGCAGATTTTCTCCTGTGGGAGATGTGAGGAGAGAGGTAAAGGGGATGTTCCAACCCACAGTGCAGTTGTCTGCTAAGCTGTGCTGCCCTGTGATGCCCAGCAGGTGCCTTGGCTGCAGGCACTCCCTGGCTTTGACACTTCTCGCCCTGCGAAAGGTGGTGGCTGCTGGGCCACAGTCCTGGCTGTGTTTTGAACCCAGCAGGAGGTTTGGCTGCTCAGATGGCTGGAGTCCAACTGGAATGCCCTGCAGAGGCAGCTCCTGCCTTTCCCAGACATGGGGTGCTGCCATATTCTGTACTGGGACATGTCAGCTCCACCTGAAATGCCTGGCAGGAGCTGTCTGGAGCCACTACAGGCTTCCACCAAGCCCTGCAAGACATCCATGATGGGAACCCTTTCTCTCCAAATGGTGATCGGCACCTCTTAGGAGATGCACTCTGTATTACTGCATTTTAGTCACTGGGTACGTACAGGAAAATAGGTCAGGAAGCAAAAAAACCAGGAGCTGGGAAGGGGGATGATTACAGTGAGCAGGTGTTCCTCTTAGACTGGAAATGGGCTGCTGGGAATGATGCACTTCCAGTGCTGAGCTCCTCTGACACTCCCCAGTTCCTCATCTGGCCATAGTCAGCAAGGGGCTGCAGTTCGGTCAGGCCATGGGGAATCACCCTAACCCCTGGGCATGGTGGAGTGGAAGGGTAATGACTTGCTTTCAACTAGACAATATTCAAAGTAATCTTCCCCCCTCCTTTAGCTCACCACATGATTTGCAAAGCCAGGAAACACATGGCCCTTTGTTCTTACGCTGTCTGATTTAGACAGTCAGTACGTGCTTTGTGGTGAACAGCGGTCATCCTGGTGAGTTGTGCTGATAAGAAGCTCAGATCTTAGCACTGCTTTGGAGAGAAGGCAGCTATCTGCTGTCCTCCATCCAAGCCCCTCCATGGGGCTGTCTCAGTGTGCTGTGGCCCTGGCAGTGGATGGGGATGCTGCCAGCCAGGCACTAGCCCAGTGCCGTGGCTTATTTGCTGCTGCTTTCTGACACTTCACTGAGTCCCTGCGAGAGCCCCAGTGTCTTCCCGCCGACACCTCACATTTCCACCTAACACTGCTGTGAGGGGTCGGGTTTGGGCAAGGACCACTTCAGTGATGGTTTGGCAGGTCATCAGTAAAGGGTCTCTTTGCCCTTTTTAGGAGGGGAGCCATACATTTGTGGCATAGGAACATGTGTGAGAGGAGGCCTGCCGAAAATGTGGTGGTGTGGTTACTGATGTGACGTGCTGCTTAGAAGGATGATGAGGAACCATTCCCAATGTCCTGAGTGGGTTATGCAGTGCTGCGTGGAGGGAGGAGTGCCAGCATTTCCCAGATCACTTTGACATCCCTCTCAGTACCAGGGGGTTTCAGTGACAACAAAATGCACTTTTATGTTGAAATGCAGAACTAAACCCCCTGAATTTCCAGAGGTAAAATGTTATTTGCAAGCGTTAGAACAGAAACATACGTTGATAATCACTGGTAACATTGGCATGGACTCCTGAGACACCTCTCTGCACTCTCTGGGCTGACAGAATTAATCTGCAGGTGTTGAGGTTGTCCCAGCCCATCAAGTCCACCTTCACACTCCAGTATGTGATGCCAGGCAGAGGCCTTAATCCCAAATGATCTCTCTTTGTGTATACCCTTATTTCCTGGCAATCCAGTGGTTATAAACACTCCCCTGGTTTCCCAGTAATGCAACATGTTGAAGATTAATTAATTATGGTATAAATTTCTGCTCCTCATGTTAATTAATTTCAGCAGAGGCACATTTGCTGACCTCCCGAGGCTGGTGGAGCACAGCGGGTGCTTACGCATGTCAATGTAAAGCAATTACTGGAGGTAAATCAGCTGCATTGATTGCAGAGTCCCCTGGTTTGTCTCAAGTGTAAACGCTGAAGCCAGCTCCTTTTCTCCCCATGCTTCAGGATGGTGGAGACGACTCTGCTGGCTCTGCTTAGCTCAGATTTTATAACAAAAGATGCATCTTAAGAACACAAGGTGACAGACGTACTGAAGTAACACTTTAAAAGCCTGTCAATGCCAATGCAGGCGGAGGGATTTAGTGGAATATTGCTGAAAGTGGTTTTAAGGGTGGGATGCCACATTGCACCCGCCAATGGATCTGCAAAGCTTCAGTGCTGGAAGCTCTGGTGTTATAATATGGAGACTGCTCTTGCACAGTGTATGTCAGTGTCAAAAACTTGTGAAAGTTATGAATGTCCCTGGCATCCCACATGGCCATATCTTGGGTTGTTTACCAGTGCCTGACGCTGCACAGACTCAGTGACACAAGTTCAGTGTTTTAGTTGCCTTCCAGAAAAGCATCAATTCTGTGCTCTGAAATTCCTTGTGATTTGCTGTAGCAGGCACATTCGGAGCCAAGGTCTGACTGAGTGGCTTCATCAGCCTTTCGGGAGAGCTAAAGCGCTGCTAATTGTAACTACACAGTCTGGCATCGGGCCTTCTCTTCCTGCCTGCTGTGGCTAGTCTGTGTGTTGGTCATGCTGTCCATTCAGCCGCTGATGGCATCTCAGAGAAAGCCATGAGGTAGGTAATGTTTCCTTTAAAGACTTCTGAGCTCATGAGAATGAGATAGTGCGTTCCCATGTGGTTAAGTTATACGCTTACAAGTCTGGGCTAGAAGTGTTAGCAAAACAGCCTTTGGTTGCTAGGAGGTGCTGTGTGAGGATTAATTAATCAGGATGGTTGTGACTTCTGTTTGCTGTCATTGCCGATATAAAAGAGAGGTTTCTAAAGCTGAAAGTCGTGATGGACACTTGTTGGGCTGGGACCTTTACATACAGAAACACACACTAAGACAGCTGTGGCAAATGTTAGTCATTACAAAATACTGCACAGAAAAAAATCAGTCTAAACCGTGAGGCACACAAGAGGCTCTGTCTGTTCTAAGCAGTTTCTCTGTCCATGTTGTTACATGCAGCAGTGACACAGAAACAGCCAGGACTCTGCTAGTACAAAAGATTTTCCTCTTCCACTAAGTGGGGAAAGAGGGTGAGAGATTTTTGGTCTGGTTTTGAAGCAACATGCTGAACTTTCTTAACACTCAAGTGAGAGATTTGGCTTGCCCCTTGCAAGAGCGAAGAATGCTGCCGCAGGCTCTGGTTCCTTTACTGCAGCTGGTTGAGCAGCCTGTATGATCATTTTCTGATGTATTTCCATCAGTATGCTTTAAGTTAATAGTTGGGGATGTAGATGGGATAAAAGTCAGCAGGCAAAACAGCAAATCCATGAGGAGTATTGTAAAACCTAATGGAGCTTGGAGCAGTCTTCAACTTGACCATGATGTCTGCCCGAAGCCCCAAACTGTGGTAGACACAAGGCAGTCTTGACTACACTCACACACAGAGGATTCAATCCACACAGCTTTTAAATGTTTTTGGATGCTAAACTCTTTGGACAAGCAAGCCTGTTGCTAGTTGGCTCCAAGCATCTGTTCCGTGGGACGTACTATGCAAACAAAAATATTTAGTTTCCCATCAGCTGAAGTCAGGTGTTTCCTTGGCTCTTTGAGAAGGGTGTAGGCAGAAGGCAGACACTACATTCAAATTCCCCAGAGTCCTTAGCTGGTGACATTGCATCACAAACAAGACAACTGCCCCCAGGGATCACATGTTCAATACACCCTGAACCAGAGATGGAGGCCCTAATTCTGCATTCCCTGGTTCTACCGATCCTCAAGATTGATCTGTGTTAAGTGCTGCGTGAGGCTGGAATTCATATCCCTCCACCAACATCTTCTGGTGCCTGGGCAGTTCAGTGGGTTCAATCACAGCAGAATCTGCAGGATCTATGAGGAGTGTCAGGAAGGGAGAAGGTGAGATCCACAAACAAATATGTGAGCTCTTCTGGTGCAGCATAGGGAGAACGTGCGGGACTAACCTTACAGAACAAGCTGCAAATTCACACCAAACCCCTGTGTGTTCACCAAGAGGTATTTCTGTTTTGTCTGTCTTTCAGCCATGAAAAGAGGGGCCTGCACAGAAGATAAAGCAACCTTTTGTAATAGTGAGATCCTTACACCGTTCATCCATAGAGGAACTCTCTATCCTGAAGGAATTCCACTCTGCAGCTTCTTCTCAGGAGCGTCCCTGAACCCCTGGTTTATTGAAGAATTGCCAGTGACACGGAGCAACTGACACACTGGGCTGATAATATTCACAGAAACAGTCTAATATATAAAAGCAGGAATGTAATCTAGTGGTTAAAAAATTCAGTTTGGAGGGATGGTCTTGAGCTTCACCCCTAGGCTCTGTGTTAGTCCCCTGGGGTATATTGCAGCAGCAGCTCAGGGAGTGTATGGCCCTGAGCCCCTTTCAGGGGAAGAGAGGAGCAAATACTGCATCCCCAGTTCCTGCATGAGTGCTCTTTCTACAAGGCTGCTACAAAAAACTTGTTAGATTCCATCCTCTGGCTATTTCAGGATGAAAACCACTGCTGTTTGAGCTGGTTTTTTGATTGTCTTTTGGAAAATAGATATTGCTGGATACTCTAGAGATGTGCTGGGAATCCCTAAGGGACCAACCTGGCTGTCACAATAGTAAGTAGTTTGTGAATCTCAGCAGAAGACTTATGATAATCTTGGCCACAGCAGTGGCACCAAGGTCATTCACAGGGCAGAATTTTAAGTACCTGAGAATATTGTTTGACAAAATCCTCTTTTCCTATGTCCTCTCAGGTGTATCATTGGGATAGGAGGGGTTTGGTCGCTTGTTTCGCTAGTCACCCAAATTCCCCCTTGCATTGCACTTCAAGAGCTCATGAACACATTTTCACTCCCTTGTGTGCTAGAAATGAAGATTGATTCAGTCATTGCTTTTTCTGTACTCACATAATGTATAGGTTATAAGTGCTAGATGTGATTATAGTCACTTCCCCTCTCCTGTACGCTGCACGCTTCCTTGCTAGCCTCAATGTAGAAGACCCTCTGCCCAAAGCTGAGAGGCGGAAGGCTAAACAGTTTTGTCTCCTCTGGGTGATAAGATGTTTCCTTCTGGGAGTTTGATCTCAGGCACTGCAGCATCATTGCCCTAATCACTGCTATCACTGCTGCTCTGCAGCACTGGAGTACCGGAGGGTTGCTCAGGTAAGCTGTTTTGCAGCCTGCAGCGACAACTATTTGCTATTTATGATGAGCAGGATTACTGAAATACTGCGAGATAGCAGCCATGCAGGCAGTGGAGCTGTGGTAAATCGGGTTGTGGGGTTACCTGTGCACTTCCAGAAAAGGAAGGCTACGCACCTGCAGGAATAATGCATTGCTCCACCGGTGCTGGAACTTCTCTTTGGCAAAAGGTTTGCATAAAAGAGTTGTGACTGTGCAAGCCTACACTCCATACCTGCGGTTACCTACATCTACTTGGCTTTTTGTCTCAGGCTCACCTCTCTAATTAGATGAAGTGATAACCAAGCTGCATGCCAGCATCTGTGGCACAGCTCCTGGGCTTGCAGAACCCGTACTGCTGCTGACTTCTATTAGTCACTCTCAACAGTGGCTTTTAATGCAGCCAGGTACAAACTGGTTTTTACTTTGTTCTTCTTGGGTGAGTGATCCTGGCTGTGATTCTGCAAGTTAATTAGGTCCCTGCTGTCAAAATCAGTGGGGACAAGATATCTAAATACTTTTCAGAATGTGAGACCTGTAGGACTGTTCTGCTTGAGCAATTCAAATGCATGGAAGGATCCCTATAAATATTTCATGGCCCCAAGGATAAACTATGATGTGGCTGCAAAGCTAGGCACATATATGCCTCCAGAAGAATAAATACATTGCAGCAGCAGTGGAGAAACTCTGCTCTTAGCCTGTCAGTACTTACAGTTAATGTTTTAGAAATAGGCTTTGTACCAATATAGGTTTTCAGTTTTCAATATGTCTTTTAAATGAAGCAGAAATTACATGCCTATCTGCCCTCAGATTTTCCTCATTAGCATTAATCAAGCACACTTGACTTGCTTACAGATGAATTTGATTAGGATCATGTATACTCTTAGGAACCAAAAATAATGAATCATGACTTGAGCGTACGTGCTGCTGCAGCCAACATTGTTGCTTGGTATCTGCTGCAGCAGTGAACTAACAGAAAACTCCTAGAACTGGGGTCCAAACCATTGGCAACAGGAGATGGTAAATGGCACACATGAAATAAAGAAAGCAGGACCACACAAAGTGGAAAAGCTATAAAGTGCACAGTTATTTAAATGACTGTATAGTTGGTTGAGATTCTCTATTTTCTGACACAGAAAGAGGTACAATGGAAAACTTCACCCTGTCTACATGCATACACAAATATTTTTGCATGCGTCCCAGCCTGTGTAGCTATTAGATCTGTGAGCTGACTTACACTTCTCGTTTTATAATGCCAACAGATTCTTCTGTTCATCTGCTTTCAGCACTGAAGGAAAAAGGTGTCCTCCAAGAACAACAGTAAAAAGCATTTGAGCTGTACATTGAGCATGTACAGCAGTGTAGCTCTGTGTGAAATCATGTTTTATGCACTCACCACTCCACGTGTAAATATACGCAAAGCCCACGTGCACAAGCACCCCTTGAGAAGCCAGCAGGGGATGTATCCTTGCACTGCCTGTAGAATTGTTTGTTGATAAGAAGAAGAATGCAGAACAGAGAAGTGTTTCTGTTTTGACAGTTTATTGATATTCCACATAAATTACTCTGACCTTCTCTCATCCTCTCTTTGTTTTTTCAGATAGTTTTATTGTGTGGCAATTCTTACGCAAAACCATCTCACCAGTGAGGTCCCTGAGGACTGTCTATGTGATAAAAGGATGCAAGACTATGTGTATTATCTCTTACCCCTATTAACATGATAACTGCCTGGGCCTTTGACAGATCTGAAATCTACTGCATTGTTTACCTAAGTGCCAGAAAATGCCTTTAAGAAGAGAAGTAGGCATATGAAAAGGGAATAATACATAAAGAAACATCTGAACTGAGATCATGTGTCATTTTTGGAAAGGTCTTGGAAAACAGTGCATACATTTGGTATAGCGTCATGCTCATGACACTATGGGGCTTCTATTCACTCACAGGCCTTATCTGGCATGTATCGAGCTTTTATCATGTTTGTCGGGTCCCTGATGCATGCACGGGCTGCAGGGTCCTCCCTGGCCCTGCCCAGTTCTCTCACGGTCTTAGGAGGCACTGCCCTCCCTGCTATGCAGTGCTTAGTTTGGAGCAGGTGCTTTGTACATTAGCTGTTTGCTTTCTTCTTTTGCCATTTCCCCCATTTGCCAAGCAAGGCCCTGGGGCATCCTGTGCCATCTCTGCTTTACAGTCTCTCAGCTGTTGCTGCAGGCTTGGCTGAGGGGTGGCTTTGCCCCAAGCCCCCACCCTCCATCACAAGGACATCCCATGCCCTCAAATCCTCCAACACACATTTAAGAACCACTTCTTCAGGAACAAAATCCACCTAAGCAAATGCATGCAATGACCAGAGAAGGTAACTGTGCTGCTAAGGAGCAGTGGATGCCCTGGGAGTGAGATTTCCACATGAATTTAGATCCCTACCACGGAGTTGCAGTTACCATGAGCTCTCACTCGTTGCTGTTATAACAGCATCAGATAGATGTTCATGGTGTTGCACAACTTCTTCCAAGATAAAATGCATGGCGAGGGAGTCACCTTGGAAGGGAAGTGATGAAGCAGCATCTTCACTGGCTGTGGGTGCTGTTCTATCTCCTGTGCTTCCACTGCTTGCTGGTTTACGAAACACCAGAACTGCCTCGGGAGTTGCTCACTGGTAAATATTGAGCTATGAGGGGAATACACAAAGAAAAGAAAGTTTGAAAAGCAGAAATGTATTTCACACAAGGTTTCTATGGTATTTTTCAAGTGCAGATGTGTCAAAACGATTCCACTGGAAACTTTATATAAACTGATTAATGTAAAGGGGTTCTTGCAATCTTGGCATCTCTCTCCCCTCTCTCAAGAGCTCTCGTAACTCATGACAGCTCTTTTCTGCATACTGGGAGCATCAGCAGCTGGAAATTATCATTTGTTAGTCTTGTTCTTTCTGTAGCTCGTTTCAGAGCCTCTACTGGTAATGAGGGCTTTTGTCCTTTTACCTTTGGGACAGCTTGGAATTCCTCTTAGAGCCAGAAATCACTGAATTATAACAAGCAAGAAAAAAAAGTAGCATTTAGTACAGTATTCAGATGAGTTGTGGGCATTCCTCACATTCCTTCAGAGGACAGTCAGAGGGATAGACATGTCATTGCAGCTCTGGGCTGTCTTTCACCATTGCTCTGCTATTGCATGATGCTCTTCTTTAAAACTCCCCCTTGCATTTCTAAAGATTTTACCCAAGAGTTCTCAGCTGCCTCTTGGACTTACAGTTACTTTTGAATTTCAGGGCTCTCTAATGAAATCGCGTCCCTTTCTTGCAGGGCTGGGCTGCTCTGTGCAGGTCTCACCATCCTTGGCTGCCCATTGCAGTTCCTAAGCCTTCACCACATTGTGGAAGGCAGCCTTCTCCAAGGAGGGGGGATTTGGAATCTGTGAGTTTAGGATACTTAGCATCTCTCTGGTGGGTTCTGGGGCATTTACTTTGCTTACGCCTTTACTGGACAGGCAGTTTTCCTGGTGGCTCTTTGCCTTCTCAGGGAAGTGAGAGGAGTATGTTTGCTCTTCTTCCCTGGCTCACACAAACTGTTTCCATGCAAAGTCTGAGATAAATTGAATCCATACATAGTAACCAGAGAGACCACAGTGATGGTGTCAATCCTATTCTGCCAGCACTCCCTTTATGTCAGAGGAGTTCTTAGAATAAAAAGGGTGAGATAGAAAAAGCCTGTCAGCTACAGCCAGTGACAGCCAACAGGGTGACCTTTCCTTCCTAGTGTTCCTCAGTGTTGTGTTTGCCCCCCTCCCGATGGCTGTCTGTACTCTTGGGCAGCACAGCATCCTGGGGTCATTATCGCTCAGATGTTTAGACATAGGATGCATCCTGGCTCTTGTGTGCCTCTGTGGGATCTCCTTCTAGAGGGGAGAGGATGCACATTCATGCCTTGTCCTCAGGACATGACCAGTGTGCACAGCCCTCCAGTGGGACAGCAGTGAGGTGGCGCTGCCAGCAGAGACCCCGCTGTCACCACGAGCCCCCCCTTTGCCAAGCAGCTCTTATTCAGCCCTTTCTTCTTACTGATGTCAAGAGTGCCTGTTTCAGGAGCAAATGCATCTGCCACAGGAATCTCCTGTGTTGGGATTACATGTGCTATTAATAAAAATTGCCTTCAATTTCTAAATTGATGCACTTAAAACCCACAATGAATGCATTCTGCATTAATGGAAAAACCCAACATCTTTTTTGTTGAAATTTAAATAGACCCATGAACTTCTGCATCATGTGTGCTATTTTAAAACTGTGAATCTATTCCATTTTTTCCATTGTGGTTGCTTTCATATTCCATTATGTTCTTGCATAGGCAAGTCTTTGCTCTTTTAATATAAAGGATTTTATGTTTCCAGGTGCAGGTTTTCAGGCCCAGCTCAGTAGGCTTGGTAAGAATCTAGTTTTCAGACACTCTTTTTCTATGGTACAAGATTAAAGAGGAATTGAAGAAAGTGTTAAGGCACCAAGGCATCAAGGAATTATTGCTAACTTCTGGAAATTTAGATTAAGGTGTTCTAGATATTTGGCTTTTAATGAAAAACAATAAGAAAACATGAACATAGGCAAATTATTTTCTGTAGTTTCTGATTTAGAGACTACCAGACTGTGTAAGGCCAAATGTTGTGCTATGCCACAGATCACGAACGTGGCCTGAAACTGTATGATAAATTGTATAGGCAATGTAAAGGCATGCTAAAAGCCTCAAAGCTATTTTGAATTCTGTTAGGAAATGTACTCAACTCTGTTCCAAGGAAAATCTCTTTCCCATAGCAATGAAGGAGAATTTATCTACAAGCTCCACTCTTCCACACTTTTTCCTGTGCTGTCCCTTGTGCTTAGAAGATCCCTACAGACCACAGAGCTATTACATTTTCTGTTAAAATCTGCATAAAAGACTTCTTTGATTATTCTTCAAATATCTGATGTTTGTTGTGATGCTGATTTGCTCTGGCCATTGCCTTTCCTATTAAACAGTGTTCTCTCTTTATTTCCTACTGGTTTCCACGCCTCTAGTTTAATAATGAGGCTGACAGCTGTCTGGGACAAGGGCTATATTTTTGATGGATGTTTGCATAGTGCTTGGCATGATGGTGCTTGATTTCTGACTGTGTATGTCAAATAATACTGATGTTTCCAATTCTTTCAAACTCCAGCTCTGTAACTGTTTCAGAAGTTCTCTTTTAAATACTTAGAAGCAAATTATTATTTTAGCAATACTTTCCACATCAGTTATGATTTCTTTTAACAATCTAAGTGCTTTTTCCAACATTCCTCACAAGCGCCGTGTTATGCCTGTATCATTTTAGTGATTTAAAGCCCAAGACCTAACAATGCAGAGATCTGCTCCAGATGTCTGGATAAAACTGCACAGTGCAACCACTGAAACCCAAGCACTGCTGCTGGGCAGGGAGGGCCTTGCAAATGAGAGGCAGGACAAAGGCTACAACATGCGTCTTCTAATACCTGGCATATGCCTTCAGTGTCAGCAATAATTCAATCTTTAGTGTTATTTCCTTGGAGCATTTACCTATCTCATACTTAAGGGATGCTCTTGTCTTAGCGTAGGAAATTACGTAAACATCAGAAGCATTAGAGCACTCTAATCGATAAACATCCCTAATTAGTGAAACCCTCTTGTCGCTGGTTTGTCACTGTATCCTGGCTCTACTGTTAAGTTAATCTCTTTCTATTTCCTAAGTGGAAATCAGGATCTACTTCTGTATTAAGCCCGTCTCTAATCCTTGTACCCAGCTAAACATAACCAAAGTCTATTTATATATTGGGCTATCCCCAATTAAGCAGAAAAATACTATAACCTAGTTCAGACGTTGGGTAACACTGAGTATTAAGAGTGGTTATTTATATCATTAAGATCTTTCAGACTTGCCGTGTTAAATAAAAGCTTGAACTAAGCTTTTTAATGCTTGCTGTCACTTACAGCCACATGGGCTTGAATTTGGAGCAATGTGATGATGACCCCCAAATTTGCTGGCTTGGATGAGATCTCCTGCATGTTCCCTGTCTAGAATGGTGGCTGAATTCCCTGGCTTGCCTGAGCACTAGAGGAGGCAGCTCCTATGGCAGCCACGGGTGTTTTGATGTGGTTTTGAACTTGGCAGCTCCTTCCCTCCACTGCAGCCAGCAAAGTGACAGCAAGCAGGAGGTTCTGTTCAGCCTGCTCAGGAGTCTCTCCATGTATGCTGGTGTTTGATAAATCAGTTTTCCCCCAGATGCAATAAGTACAGTTTGTACATTAAAACAGGTGAGTTTTGGGAACTTGCTGCTCTGTTTGCAGGGAAGTATATACTCCACAGTGCATCATGGAAAGGCAATAATTAAAGTAGTGACGCAGAATTAAAAAAAACAAAAATGTTACTACCAGGTGATTTGTGCAGCTCCAATGAAATTACTAATTAATATTGGAGACAGTGCATTACGTTTGACTCTGAAAGACACTATATCTCACTTTTTCATTCTGAGCTTGGGGTTATTCTGTCTTTTGCTTAGCTACACAGTGCAGAGACTTGGTGTGGCTTCCAGTCTTTAGTCATGGCTGTTTGTCACTGTCACTGGGTTTCATTTTTCTAAAAAGAGTAAATACATGTGACTGCTGCTTCCACTGCATCTGGACTAAGCCAGGGCCAGGCGGCTGTTTCTCCTAGTGTTGGGTGCTAAAATGGTGAAGGTGGAGCAGCATCTTCAACAGGGGACTATGCTACATGCTGCTGCCCCTGAGAAATCACGGGCATGACCTGGAGGTGAAATTAGAGCTGTGGGGCCAACAGCAGAGTGCTGCCAAGTACATTCAAGATGTGTATACATGAAATAGCTCACTTCCCACACATCTTGTGTTAAGAATCTGCCCTTTCAATTGCAGGACTTTTTTATTGCGCGTTTCTAACATTCAGGAACTTTTCCCCTCACTGTGAAAAGTACTTTCCAGTGTTCTTTAGACATGGAAAATAAAATAATTTGAAAACCAGCTGCTTGTAAGCTGTGTATGTCCTTCACAGAATGTTACATTTCATATCTGACATCTCCAGAGCTTGACTGCTCCCTGCCTGGAGAAGGAGTAATTTCATCTCATGTTGCCTCAACCCTCCTCTCATCACAGATAAAATCTTGTTAATGCTGGATGTCCTCATCTCCACATCCTCACTTTCTCTCAGTTCTACAGACTTCAGGCCTGAAGTTGATCAAATGCATGGGTTCTCTTTTCTGTTGAACAAGGACTGCACATGAATTTGTGTATTTGCTCCGTGGTGTGAACAGCGCAGCTGATACTCACGTCAGGTAGAGCTGCAAGTGTTTTGGAGCCAGCCAGAGCTAGGACACCCAGAGGGAAATGAGGGAAACTTGTTTTCTTTTGGAGAGCTGGAGAAAGGCCTCCCCTGCCTATAGGCTAGGTAAAAATTCATGATAATTATGCTGCTGATGGCTGAGGAATGCTTTGGAAAGCCGAAGTCATGGAACTCTTAGGTTTCTCCTAGTTGTTTTGGGCTGAGGAGACCTAGCTCCTTAATATAGTCACATTACTGTAAGCAATATGAGACTGAGACACTGGGAGCTGAGAGCCTAAGGACTTCCAAAGAGAGCACTTTTCTGGGATCCTGGCGTTATAAAAAACTGCAGTTAATGTAACATCTTCAAATAGGAGACAGTGCAGTACCTGCATGGTCCCAGGAAAGCTGTTCTGAGAGTAGGAACTCTCTCTTTTTGTCTCCTGACCTCTCTTCCTATCCTCGCTTTTTTCTAAGAAGGTGAACAAGATTTCTTAGAAGGTGAACAAGTTGACAAGTCCTATACATCAGGTGTTGTATATGTTATATATTAATAGTGTGATTAATCAGAAAATAATCCAAAGGTGCTGTTGAAGGCCTTCTGCAATGTGAGGGCAGAGAGCAGGGAGAATCTAGAGTCACAAAAGCAGTAGATATGGTCTGTCCTTTGTGTGAAACGTGAGAAGCATCCAGGCCTGTATATTGTACAGGTTTTGCTGAATCAGCAACACGTGGGTACATGGAGCAGAAGTGTGATGCCCTGTGGACCATCATGAAAGTCCGTGTGGACTTTCACTGCTGTTTTCCCCTTACATAATTTGAATACGTTTCAAAATTTCAATTAGACTTGATTTTCACTTATTTTAAGCGTGACTTATACTGGTGTGGGAGGAGGAGGCCTTTCATAACAGCAGATATTTGAAGATGTTCAGGTAAGCCATCAGGGTTTTCTCACGTGATCTTCTAATCATAGAATCATAGAATAGTAAGGGTTGGAAAGGACCTTAAGATCATCTAGTGAAAGAACATTTTGTCCCCTAAGGGTACTGCTCATTTTATCTTCATCTTTTCCTCAAGCTGCGAGTGAGGGAGAGCGCGGGAGGCAATTCAGTGCTGAAGCCTACCTGAGCTGCTCTGCCATCCTTTCTGAAGGAGCCCATTATCCCTCCACTGACTCAGAGAGCCAAAGCTGCCCTTGTGAATACCCTGCTCATGAGGCAAGGAGCTTCTGGAGGCATCATACTGCCCAGCAGTGGTGATGTAATTGCTGGCAGTATGGTCTTGGGTCAGAAGTCAAACAGGAGTGGGCTTGTAACTAGGAGACCAAAATATTTTCTCTGCCTTCTGCAGTGGGATTTGTCTGTATTGTTCCCCCTCATGTCTCTATTTATTCATTACGATATGTTTTATCATCTGAGTTCATGTTTATGGTACACTGGGTCCTACTTGACAACATGACAGCATTGTTTAGAATCCATCAGAGCTAGGCTGCAGGGGGCACACAGTACAGCAGAAGGGAGAGTGTGCCTGGTGGCTGGCTTGCTAATTCTGCTTTACTGGACAAATGGGTCCTACCTAGAACAGAGGTTTGGAGAGCATCAAAAATCAGATCTACCTTATGAGTTATGCCAGAATTATGTTCTATGAGTCTGTGATTTATAATTAGCTATTTCTCTTTCAGCTCCTAAATCTGCCAGCCTAGCCATTGATTAAACTTCCAGCAACATGGAGGATTTGTGAAAACCAAGGCTATAGCTACTTCCGCAGGCTCTGGAAATCAAAGCTTTTTCCCACCAGTTTAGTTTCATACTTCACAGGAGCAATGCATGTCAGGTACCCAGCTTTGGAGCAGCTCACCCGAGAAACATGCTGAGCAACAGATGGACATTGCCTTTTCTAGATATCAACATCTTTGAATCAGTAGTACAGTCAGTGTCCTTGGCTTTGTGAGAACAAGTCCTGCCTTATTACTGTGAAGCTTCGGTAGCTTTCAGTGTAGAAAATGCTCAGAAAGCATTAAATAATGTGCTAATTACGATAAAGAGGGAAAAATGTGTGTGACAGAGACCTTGCAGTCTACTGCTTCTGAAAAGAATGGTCTTGGCCCTCACATTATCACAGGAATGTAATTTTGCAGATGCATGATTTGCAGTGGAGCACAATGCAGTGAAAATATTAAAGGTTCTGCTAGCCATCAAAGCTGTTGATTTTAGTTATTAATGATGGCTTTTTTACTATGCTGAGCTCCTGTGTTTACTGCCTGCTTTCAAAATGAATAAATTGTATTAAAACAATAGAGAGAAAGCAAAAGACAAACAAGCAGCGGTTGTAGAAGGTCACCCGACAGCCTAAGCACAGACATAGTTGTGCGAGCGTGTGGTCCCAGCTAGAGAGCTTGAGAAGAGCCTGCTGTAGCTGTGCTACCCCTTTCTGGCTCCTACAGGAGCACAAGAGCCTTCAGTGCCAAGGAACTGGCTTTGTGGAGTAATACTGTAGCTGACAGCATTGTAACTGCTGGTGTTTCACTGTGTTCCCTGAAACACATGCTGGCTGTGATCTTCCTTTTACAGGATGCTGGCTGGATGGAGCAGGACGTGTTTATGGTCATGCAGTGATAACATGCACTTGGCTTGCAGAAACAGGGCAGAAAACTCCACAAACCATGCTGCCATATGTCAGAGGCTGCGAAGAAGCAGCAATTGGCGCTTGGTCGGTGTGAATGGTGACAGAAGTAATTCCTCCCCAAAAGTGTCCCAGAAGCTACTGAGAATAGAGCCCTGTTGACATCCACACTGAACACGCACATGTACTGGTTTCTCCAGTTTTTTTAGCCAAGTTGCTTGTGTATTTATGCACCTCCTGTACTACTGCAGGACAGTTTTATTCAGCATTGCATATGTAATGATTGCATCTTGAATCTTGTCTTAATGCCCATCTGAAAAGGCACAGGTAAAAATTAGCCTTTAGGCTATTAGGGATTTCTTCATTTGACTGCCAGTTCAGCTTTCAGACAGTGCAGTTTAAGGCTAGCTTTAGTGCAGAGATGTTCATCCTCCAGTCCCTCCGTGTTCAGTGGGGATAGAGACATCTCCATGATTCACACAACCTGTGTTAGATGAATCACCTCAGAGCTGCGTGGTTAACCCTGTCCACTTCCCTGTGGGAACCAAGGCAAGTAGTTTAAAGGAGGTAAAATGAATCCTACCCACAGGGCCTGGCACTCAGTTGTCCTGTCACAAGCACAGTACAACAGAGATGAAGAATTAGAGACTCCCAAAGAAAATAAACAACATATCTTCACTTATAAGTTCATTTTAACATCTCCCATTTTGGAAAGGTGGAAAGTACATGCTGAAAGACATGGGAGTAAAGCTGTATGAATAAAAGAGGTGCCATTTTTCAATTAAATAGACATTAATTTCACCTGAGTGTGCAGAGCATCTTGCCCAAAGGCATTTTGTATGGCTCCAATCCACTTTCAGCCTGATGCTGGAGAGAGTATGTGCTTTGCTGATAAACATGAGCCTGGGAGCCAGAAAATCCAAACAAAGTGGTGAATCACTGAGCAATCACATGAAGCATCGCTGAACTAGATGCTGGTGTGCTGAGTGGGCAGCTGAACGCTGAACCAGGGGCACTGGATGGGTGATACTGTAAATGGGGAGAGGAGAGAGATGTTGAAAGCTGTTGGAGAGAGCTCCCTCCAAGCAGACCATATTTAGTTGTGGTTTTGTTATTGCTAGGTGTCTGTGCAGCAAAGAGAGAGAAGGGGAGGGATATCATGCCCATACTCCAGCTGTGGCCTGATTGTCTTTTGGAAGAGGAGTGTAGCTGTTTAGCCACCATCACAGGCTGTGCATTTTTACACATCACCTTTCTCCTGGTGCAGATGTGAGTAACAGCCCTGGCGTGACCTCAACTGAAACTGGCCTGTCTGAACTCAGCTCTGCCTTGGCCGAACCTCATCCATGTGTCACCACCTTTCCTCAAGGAGTGCACCAAGTGAGTGTTGGGGCAGTGAAAGCACCCATAGGCCTGCTTCACTCTCCCAGGGTTCTCGGAACCTGCCCAGGAACCCCATGTCAGCCACTGCCCCAGCAATGGGATTCCTCCACCCAGACAATGAGCCCAAAACACCTTGTAATGATGCGAAACCAGGAGGAGTTTTGGTGGGCTGGGAGCTGAGGTGGGTTGGATTGCTCAGAGGTGCTCCCTTTCCATCCCAGGCAGGCTTGTCATGTAGATAAACACAATAAGGACTTGAAAGACAAACTCTGGCCTCCACATGGAATAGTTTTAAAGTAAATTTGCTGCTATTGGCAGTTCTTTGTGCACTGCCATGTACACGTTTGTGTGAGTAGGTCTGAGTATTGGTAATTGCTGTTGGCTGCAGTTGGTGTAAGAGTCTTGGGAACCACAGTGAAGAAGAAATTGCATTTGGAGCAAGTCTTCTTTTTGGCTTTTCCTCACACAGTTCTGAAGATCAGCGGCCCAGATAATTCTGCTGACGTTTCTAGCCTACGGTTTGCTGATGCAGAAGTTACCTATTGTTAAATTACCACGATGACTTGGTGCTATAAAATCAAGTTATTGGAAACGGTGAATCCTGCAGCTGCAAAAGAGACTGTGGCTCCTGAACCTGATGTGCTGAGGGTGGTGGCATACTACAAAGATCCCAGCTGCAAAGAATGGTCTGTGCTGGTGCCATTTCTCCGAAGGTTTTTTTAGCTCAGTATTCGAAGAACACTTATGGCTCGCTCACATCCTACTATTATTAGTACATTCGGATTTTTTTAAAGTTTGCACTGATTCCACTTGAAAAGCACATTTATTTGTGTCACACACAACTTACTCCTATTCCCTGGACAACTATCAGCAGAATTCATGAACGTCATTCAGTGCAAAAGTGGGAAAGAGGCAGTCATTTTTCTAAGTAACTCATACTGAAACAACCCTTTTTTGCCATTTGCTCTTTATCATAGTTGGATGTTTTCCATAGACGATAGTTGTTTTAATTGTTTTTATTTACAGTTAACTAGACTAAAGAGTAGCTTGCATTTTATTATGAACTGAGCTGCAATACTTCCTCTGGCTGTTCATTTCTCACTCTGCTGAGTATTCAGCTGTGCTGGCTTAATGTACTAATGGGGAAAACACCTTTTGGACACCTATTACAGTCATCAAGGCTCTATAGTGCAAGAATACGGAGCACACCTTCTTTTTGATACGTGGGAATCCAGATTATCCACAAGTAATAGACTAATGAGGGGTTCTGTAGTGAGGTAGCTGATTAAAGGCAATTAAATTCCCTGAGAACTCTAATGCTGGCTTTTACTGCTCTCTTGTGCACAAGGAGTACAGACCAGTGCTTTTTCCTTGTCCTTGTGCTCCATCACCAAAGGATCATGTTTGCTTTTAGCGCTCAGTTAAAGAATTGTAAAAATGCTGCTGTGGTGTAGGAGAGAAGGTGGTGGTGGAACAAATTCAGGGTACCCTGCAAGCAATTGCTGGGAACAAGGTCTACCAAATCTACTTCTCTGAAGAGAGAAGCGGCTTGGTTTTTAGATGGGGGGAGGCACTTTCGGGTGCTTCTGATTCTGTTCCCTAAAAATAAATCAAAGTTTCACTACTCTTCAATTTCTGTCTTTCTCTGACACGTCCCCTACTTAAGACCCTCAGTAGCTCCCCTCAGGCACATAACCCTTCATTTCCCTACCTCATGCTTCCATATTTCAGAGTATTTTATCCCTGGCAGCTTTCTTATTCACCATGAAACTTCTTACCTGGTCAATGGATGTGAAGCAGGAAAGGCAAGGGCAAAGCTATGCACATGAGCTGGTGTAAATAAGCTAATGGTCCCATTGCTATGGGCCCAATGCAGCTAACACACATGTATTTTTGTTTCTTGTTCTACGCTTGCTCACTGGGCTGCCTGTGGCCCTATGTGCTGCAGGAATGGATGGTGACACTGAAGTAGCTCCGCGGGGGAGTACAGTAATCGCAGGTACTCCTGGTGTGTCCAGCACTATTCAGCCAGGCATTGTGCCTACACCCAAAAACATTTCTGTCCATAGCTAATGCTCTTGGTGGGGCTACAAACTGCCACAGGCAGCACTGACAGATGTAAGAAGCAGAGCAAATGTGAAATGCTGCAATGATCCGGAGGAAAGGAAGGCGGTGAATTTTATTCATTGCTTTCACAGGCAACTAACTGTTGTGAGCACTGTTGTGAGTCTACTGAGGTCCTCTGAGGGGAAAAAGGAAGAAGTACTCTCCTGCTAAATGCAAAAGGAGAAAGTGCACTTTCTGACACTCTGAACTCAATTTCTACTAAAATAAATCTGAATCTTGTTTCTCCTGCTTCTTTGAGATTTTTTCCTCTTGCATTTCCCTCCCTCTCCAAGATGACTCAGGTCCTCTTTATACATGACCCTTATTGCAGAAGGTGGTTTGAGGAACTACTTTTGCCTTCATATACGTAAATACAAAATGGCTAATTAAGCTTCAGCTAAAAAACACTGCTGTTTTATATCCAATGGACACTTTCTGCCTAATTCCCTGGGCATCACCTGGTCTAATTGTAAGTGGCTGGAGAAGGATTGCAGAACTGTTATTCTGAGATGTCTACTTCATCCTGGCTGCAGGAGCATTCCTTTAAGATATGATTAGTGAAGCAGAGAATGGATAAGATGGGTGAAAAGCAATCACCACGAGTTTTAATACCGCATAAGGTGGTAACCTGTTTACGACAGCACCTGGCCTTAAGGTTTGTTTCTTCTTCTGCCTGTGTGTCAGGCAGTCTCAGCTGCAGACATAGTGACCAGTGAAGAGTGCAAGAGGGCAGAATAGTGCATGACTACATCAGCCTCTATCGATCTATGGGATTGCATTTGGAAATCCAAACCGATAGTCAGCTCTATTGATGTTGTGGTTTAAGCCCAGCCAGTAACTCAGACACAGCCATTCGCTCACCTGCCTCCTTCCCTCCCCCTCCGGGTGAGATGGTGAGGAGAATCAAAAGAATGTAAATCTCACAGGTTGAGATAAGAACAGGCCGGTAACTAAGGTATAATATAAAACCCCTTTGGTTAGTTTGCATCTGGTGTCCTGTCTCTGCTTCCTCCCGGCTTTTTGTGCCCCTCCTCACTGGCAGAGCATGAGACTGAAAAGTCCCTGATCAGGGTAAGCGCTACTGAGCAACAACTGAAAACATCAGTATGTTATCAGCATTGTTCTCAGACTGAAGCCAAAACACAGCACTGCAACAGCTACTGGGAGGGAGTAAAAAATAGCTGCTACAGCTGAACCCGGGACAACTGAGAAGGGTTCACTTCATATATTTCATTAACCAACCTGCTATTGTCCCTTGCAAGTAAGTACCAAGAGGCTGAGAATGCTGCATCTCTCTCCAACTTAAAAAAAAAGAGGGGAAAAGTTTTCCCCACACGTCTATACCTATTCACTACTGACCGAAATTCATGAGTGCTGGTGGCATTGCCTGAGGAACAAGAGCTCTTCATCATGTGTAGGCAGACAGCAGCACAGATCTGGAGAGTTAATTGTCCACTTTGTAAAACAGAATAAGCTCAGAAGAGACAGTACAAAGGAAAACATACCTGCAATTTGCCAGGTTCAAGAACTTCATGCCATGGTTGGGACAGCCCTGGATGGCTTTGCAGAAGAGATATATATAGTGTGGTCATTGGAGAGCTGTGTTTTCTTTGCCTTGAATTTTTTGAAGAGGTTATGGAAGATGATGCCTAGCAATTCCTAATGTAACACTAACCATAACTAAACACAAAGGCTTTTCTGACTTGGTTAATTTCTGCTGTCTGCACTTTCTGCTGTGATATATGTTAAACATTTGGGTGAGGCTTTAGAGCCTGCAGTTCTGCTGAGATCGGTCTGGCCATAAATCTCTCCAGTCTTGGGGTGGACAGGTTTTGCTCTTTTACTTGCAACGACAAATTGCAGACAACTTAAAGAAAGCAAAGTGAACCCGAGGTGCAGAGCACCATACTCCAACCACCCCCTCCCCTTCATCATTTCCAGCATGTTTCAAGAAATGAGCAACTTCAGTTGAATATGCCGATGGCAAGCATCTTTTTGCAACCCACTGGCTATGCCATAAACCTTCCCTGACAGAGATGTTGTTGCATTCTGTGCAGTAAGTATTAAAAACCACTCTGTGCATCCTACACAGAGGGACGTGACACTTTGTGCTCTTTGGGATTATCACTCAGCAGCAGAGACTCAGACCCTGATGTATAAGGGACAGAAGAGGTGAAGATGCAGGCTTGGGACCAGTTCCACTGCTGCCAATCACTGAAACACAGGTGAAGGAAAATGAGGGCATATTTTTGCTCACTTCTTCCCTCGGCAGATGTCAGTAATTTCCATGTACGCTGGTGGGTGCATGTTAGTTCTGGAAAAGCTCCTGGCTCTTCAAACTTAAGAATGGGCTCAGGAGGATCCTGAAAATCTTCATGAAAGGCCGAGGAATGCCATAAAGCTGAAGTGGAAACAAAGCAAGCAGATTTCAGTTGAAGAATTTAGTAAAGGTCTGCTTTTTCAGAGGAAAACTAATCAATTTTACAGCAGAAGAATGTGAAATAAATGCTAAGCTGCAATCATAGCAAGAGATGTTCTTTTGTGCATATCATTGCTCCCTTCAATAAAGGTACATTGTCAGTTAATGGCTTGCTTGCCTGTAGCAAGAAGGGTGAGAAGAATGGGCTCATGAAAAAAGTATTCTTTCCTCTGCTCAGACTTCCTACATGCTGGATAAGAATTAGTAACCTATTAGATTCAGGGCTGACAGAGTAACTAGGAGATTGTAAAAATAAAGGAAAGCTGTAGGAGCTTGGGTTTGAGCTCATCATACTTAATCCAGAGATTGGATAATTGAGAGACGACTATAGGGTTTCTGTATGCTTTCATGTAAGTTGTAGTACCCTTCCCAAGAAGTTCTGTGGAAGTTTATTACTTCTTCATTTGTTGATCAAGGAGTACTTTGTGTATGTTGTTAGAAGTGTCATCTGGTGGCACATGTTACAGGTTTGTATTTTTTTTCCTTCTGGCAATATTTCTTCTGACAATGAGCTATGGGAATATAAGAATTTAAGGAGCAGCCCCTGGGTTTGTGGGTTTGTAGCATGTACACAATATATTCATCTTTCCTGTGGACAGTATCAGCAGAGAGCTACTCCAGCTTTGTGCAGACTTTGTGTGTTTTGATGCATCTTTGTCACCATTCAGCTAAGTAACACTGAATTTGTAGCTGGAAGTTTTTTCAAGCCCTGGCTAGTAGAGGGTTGCAGCAGAAGTGGAAGCAGTTCAGGAAATTGGGTGAGGTCACTTGGAGGCCGACGCAGAAAAATAGGATTGTACATATTAGAGCTTTTAAACAAAACCAAACCCCAAACAACAGAATAATATTCCTACTTTTAAGATAATTCCAAAAGAACATTCAGATATTTTATTCCAAAGGAATGTTTTGTCCAGCAGGGGGTTAAGTGTATTTTGTGGACAGAGAACATAATACATTTACAGGATTTTATGCATTGATGAAGCTTAGGTAATTTTTAAATCACCATTATTTCTGGTAGCACTTGAATGAAAACCTGACTGAAGCAAAATAACACGTATTATTTTGGGTTTTTCCACTTTCCTGTTTTCATCACGCAAGAACCAAATGTGTTTATTTTGCTGGCAATATAAAGACAATCATATGATTTTGAGTAAGTCTTTTGAGATTGTTTGCAAGTTTTTGCTTTTCTGCATGTCTGCTTCCTCCCAGCTGGGGGCTGGCTGTTGTATGGAAAGGCCAACCACGTCATGGAAAAGCCCTGTCTCTGATCAGATGGGCTTAATATAAACCAGGTTTTCCGAGAAAGAATTAAAGAGCCAGCTCCAAAGCAGGAGAGGATTTACTTCGGCAGACCAGCTCAGCGCACCACAGCTCACTCAGAAAGAAGGGCAGTGTGAGCAAAGGACCCGTCTGCCTGGAAAAGCCTGGCACAAGTAAGGCAGAGTTGGTTCAAGCAGTCTTTTACTGTTGGTGCTAGAGACCCTGACAGCTGAAGGCAGTAAAGGGTATCAAAACCAGTTTGAACTTCGAACGCAGGGTGCAACAGGGACTCATTTGGCTTTGTTTAATGAAGGATGATAATTTGTTAGGGATGAAATAATGAAATGTTCATGTTTGTGGGTGTTTATTGCAGGTTGTGTGTTAGTAACTGTTTAGTGAGTGACTGTTTATTGCAGGTTGTGAGTTAGGCTGTTGTTTGACTGACTCAGAGACAGTTTTTCTCATCAGGTCTTTTCTTCTGCAAGGAAGAAATGCATTTTAAAATTCAACTGCAGTAAATACTTCAGTTTGTTTGTGAAGCAGCCTTTGCCTGGTGGTGCATGATTTCTAGTTGAGACGTGTTTCTCACTGACAAAGTTACTGGGACTAGGACTATACAAACCATCTCATTTTGCCCCCAAGAACTGTGCATCAGGAGAAAATACTGTGCCTGCAGTAGTAAATTCAGACAGGGTGTGCTTTTCTATATGTTTATCCAATGCCCTGTTGTGCATTTATTCACAGAAGTTTTCGGACAGTTTTGCGTGAAGAGAAATAACAATCTGTATGTGTTGTTTTCATGATTTGCTGGGCTTTTTTTTTTGTTCACCACCTATTATTCAGGCTTTAAAGTGGTCGGGTGCTTTTTATAGACAATTATCCTAGTTACTAATATGGAGAAGATAGACAAGAAACATAAAATGTATGGCAAAAAGCAAAAAGTCTAAATAACAAAAAGTTCACTTTGAGAGCTGGAATGCATCAAAGTCACTTTCCTAAAAATGGTAGCTGCTGGCCTGCGAGAATGACATCACTGCCCTCTGCCTCCAAGCAAGGCAAAATAGAGTGTGCTGAGTAAAACACAATTGAAAGCCATGCTTAGAAGAGCAGACCTATCCAGCTGACTGCGGAGTGAATGAAGCTGCTGATTTAAAGTCTGTAAATTTGTGGGCTTTTTTTCCCCAGCACTGTATTTTCTCCTGTAGCAGCTAGAACCTGTTCTTCCTCAGGAAAGCTGTGAGACTTCACTGTGTCCTCCCTCTTATCAGACAAAAAGCCACTGTCTGGAGCAGTCATTTTTTGTATACCCAGCCAGCAGATGATATCCAAGCCCACCTGATCACAGAACCATAGAATCATAGGATCACAGAACCATAGAATCACAGCAAGACTTACTTGCATGTCTCTTTTCTCGTATCAGGGTTGTCTACATGCATAGTGGGTGACGCCTAACTGATTTCCCAAAACGTTCAGCTCTTAACTGAGACAATATGAAAGATGCTCTACACTCAGCTGCACTGGCAGCTGGAGGTAATGGGGACCAGTGCCTCTGTTTGCCCCTGTTAAGCACAAAGGGTGGGGAGCAGTACTTATAGGTGTTGCCTGCACCATAGACTGCCCCTCAGCAGGGATGCAGCTCCCATGTAAGACAGCTGTGGTGAGCGCTGGTGAGCGCTACTCCTTCCTTCTCTTTCTGGGACACAGCCATGCCTCACTTTCTTCACACCTAGGCTGCCCTTAGCACAGTGGTGAGCTTGTAAAGGCTAAACAAAGATAGTATTTAGGGTTGTGAGGGCGGTATCACCTAGGAAATGGCCTTCAACTCACTAATGAGAACCATTTTGTGTAACAGTAACTATGAAAGAGTACAGAAAGTTTAATTTTCCTTTTGCTGTACGCTAGATCCCTACAGAAGAGCACTTCAAAGCACATGCTGCCTTGAAGTTAATAAGAGAGTGTTAATGAATTTCTAAATGTTTTGTGGGTTAACACTTGTGATTCTCTGTTTCTCACTAGGGGTAAAAAATGACCCTCAACAATGTTACCATGCGTCGCACCCACAACAGCAGCTTGCAGCAGCAGCAGCAGCGATGGAGCATCCCTGCTGATGGAAAGAATCTGCTGGTCCAGAAAGACTCCAACGAGTACAACCCGCAGAAGCGATACACCATCAGTCCTGATGAATATTACAGAAGGAGCTGGTCCTCGGAGTCATCCGATTCTGTCATCTCCTCTGAGTCAGGCAGCAGTTGCTACCGGGTGGTGCTGATTGGGGAGCACGGCGTAGGCAAGTCCTCGCTAGCCAACATCTTTGCAGGTGTGCACGACAGCATTGACAGTGATTGTGAGGTGCTTGGAGGTAAGTGTTAAGTCCTGGGATGCTGGTGTTTGCTTGCAATCAGCTTTGCCAGCAGTAATTGGCACAGAAAAACAGAGAGGCTGTTTAATGAAAAACTGAGGTAACAAACATTTGGATCTGATCAATACTGATTCAACTCACGCATCTCTCTTAAGAAAACAAGAAAGCAAAATAAGATGAGTAAGATACCAACAGTGACTGAAAATCTCTTTCTAGAACAATTTGGATTCACACGCTTTTTAATTCCAAAATATCTGCTGGGAAATGCCTCACTCCTGCCTGTGATGATGCTACACAAAAGTCTGGTCCAGCTTTCATGCTGGCCCAACATTTGTGTCACCACTGGCTCCATGGGGCTGACTCCAGCTTTCTATGGGGGACAGAAAACAACTGAAGATCCTCATGGTCTACAAGAATGAACTGTTTAGAAATAATATATACAGCAAAATAGAAAAGCCAGTGCTGAGTCCTTCAGTCACCTCCCAGACATTTGCCATGAGAAGTCATGTCAGCCTTTCTGTATAAACACGTTGCCTCAGTGTAGCCTGTATGGAGTTTGAGTAAAATATGTTCTCTTCTCATTTCATGCTACTTGCACAGCATGGGTTCCCCCAGAGGGTCCCTTAGCAGTGTAGGAAAATTCCTATTGCCCAAACAGGGGGAAAAGGCACAAGCTGTAGGGTTTTCCTTGATAATTCCCCCTTACTATCCTCCTCTGCTTTGTTTAGGATTGCAAAGTCTTTTTTAATCCCAAAGATCTGATCACGCAGAAGGTGAAGCTGTGGCACTACGTCCTTAGCTATACTGTGTGCAAGATATTGATGTGGAAGGGCTGGACTGCAGCAGAAGTCTGCTGTAGTTCTAAGGATGCAGATGCTGTCACCTTCAGAGGATGTGCAGTTTGCAGACTGGTTTTTCTCATCAGTGTGCAGGGTTTTCCTTGTCCCTCCCTTATCCTTTCCCTCTCCTGCCTGTAATCCCTCGTTATGATGGTGCCAGTGCTAGCACAGAGTTCTTGGGCTTCTCTTCCAATCTTCAGTGGAGCACAAGCAGGACAGCATTTTGTGTCTTCTACCCAGGATTTAATACAATCCAGCAACAGCAAGGTCGGACCTAGATTTTCCTTGCTTGCTGGCACAGATCTTTACGTCTTTGAGGGATTTGAAGTTCCCCATAGTGCAGTCACTCTAAATCAGTTATCCAGGTGTGCTTTGTCTTCAGCTTCTACCACCCACTTTTCCAATAATCCCATCAGCTCCTCAGCCTGCAGTATCTCCAATAAAAGTTCTCCTAGTGCTATATGAGTGAACTAGAGTAGGACCCTTGGGCAAGCAGTCAGAAAGTGCATCTGATTTGTTTTACACAGCCCTGTCAGACAGTTTTCTTGTCCTTGAGAACCCATATGGTTTCCTCTTTCCTTTGCACTCCTAGCAATATTGCTTGGAGCGTAGCAGTGGCAGGTTTTCAAGGCCAGTTCTGGTAAGGTACTGGAAAACTTGCTGTTGTTATACCCCTCCTTTTTCAGTGTCAGCTTCAAAATAAGCATGAGGTGAACTAATAGCTCACTTTCAATGTGTTTCATATCCTATGGAATTTCCTTAGGATTCACCAGGATACAAATCAGTGCTGACTATGACCATTTGTGCATTATATATTCAGGGAGTGTGATTATGTATTTGTAGCTTCTCTATGTGTAACAGAGTGGAGAAAATCTCTGGATGTTGTCCTCTGGTGTATATGGAGCTTGTTCCCACACTGATGTGCATCCAGTTGAAGAAAATATTCTCCAAACTTTAGCTTGCAAACTGGAATTTGATTATCACAGAGAATGGTTTCAGGGTAGCCAATTCACAGAGAGAATACAGCTGGTTTATGGACAGGCTTTGCTACTGACTCTAAGGTTAAGCTTACTTGTGAACACAAATGTCATGCTATTGGGCCTGCAAAGGAAACTGCTCCTATTGATTAGCTCTGTCTTTTTAATCTTGCCATTTTAAGCTGTGTCAAGCCTGGGGTCTTTTTGATTTTATTTTAAATATGTAATATTTTTGGCTCATTCTTTTGCATGAATGTAGATTCCTGGCTTTGAGGAAAGGTTCTGATTAGAATTTAGGAGAAAGTTCACTCCATTAATACCCAGCAGAAGTGGTATGAGTCAAGGGTTAAGACACAGTCCTATTTAAAAGTGTGGTTGGGACAGACCCCTTAAGCAGTGAGAGAGGTGGTATACTCAGAAGCCCTAAGCCTGGCATTTTTCACTGACCAGCAGCACAAGACTAGACATGGGTCCAAACCCCTTATCACTCATCCAAACGTTCCCGGAAAAGAAGGAAGATAAGTATTTGAAGCAGAACCTAGACTGAGATTTCACAGCAAGGACTGATCAAAATTATGAGTGGGAACAACCCCCTCACATCTAAGCACAACTTTGCCACATGGTGCTTATAATCTAGGTATGAATTTTTGTGGCCTCAATATGAAATAACCAAACGTCTGTGGTTTGTTGGTTCTTGATGGCTGTTTGACATCAAAGGTAATGTGGGAAACTGTGAAATGGGAGAGAACTAGGATGCAGTAGAAGTCTCAGTTTCTCTAAAATTGTCTGAAACTCCCCTGTCCTCATTGCTTGGTAGGCTGTTAGATGTATTGCTCTCAGCAGCAGTGACTGTTCACCCGTAAACTGTCCCTGTTAAAGCGAAAGCAAATATTTTCCATTACTCAGCCTCACTGGATTCTGCTGCTCCCATGGGGCAAATGTTCAGCCTTTGGTTATTTCTTCCACTGGTTCTATTTTCTCTCTCCCACATAAGATAAAGAGAATATCAGCCAAAACAATGAACATTTCGTTTCCTGATCTTTCAGCCTTCTTCATATATCATGGAAAGTAAGACAACTAGTAATGAACAGAGTGCAGGTTCAGTGCTAATGGAAATGAGGAAAGAACTGAATGGGAGCCAGCATAAAATTTGGCTCAATAACTTGAACTGCAAACAAATTACACATGTTCAACTACATGGTTTTTGTAATGTACTCGATGCCACAAAATAATACATTACCAACCCTTCTGCTTTTCTTTCCAGAAGACACATACGAAAGAACACTGATGGTGGATGGGGAAAGTGCAACCATTATACTGCTCGACATGTGGGATAATAAGGTACTTTAATTTATTCTAGTTAAATGTCAAAACAGAAGTGTGTATGAATGACTGTTAATGTCAAAAGTAGGTATCTTTTGGGAAAGCAAGTAGGCGTTTTCCATATGTCAGGGAAAATATAGGATTAACCCCACCCCTGCTCCAAGGCAAGCACGCCTATTGGCTCTGTAGAGTGAGCATGAGAAGCACAAACCTTCTTTATTTTTTTAATGATAAACCAAAACATTCAAGCCATTTTCCAGACCATGCTCATTCCAGTCTAAAGTCAGCACAATGAATTATCTAGGGCAAGTTTTGCCCTCCTTTGTGGTGAAGTATTCATACCATCACTGCATTGGAATTGCTTTCAGTGTAACTGTGATTCAAACCATACCCATTACAGTTACAGCAGGAATGTTTTGGATTCTCTGATGTTATACTTATTAAGTAAAATCTGCTCTGGACATAACAATGTCTGACCATTTCACTTGAACAGCGTGAGGGAGAATGGATTCGAGACCACTGCATGCAAGTGGGAGACGCATACTTGATTGTCTACTCCATCACAGACCGAGCAAGCTTTGAGAAGGCCTCAGAACTCAGAATACAGCTCCGCAGGGCACGACAGAAGGAAGATATCCCCATTATTCTGGTTGGCAACAAAAGTGACCTTGTCAGGTGCCGTGAAGTTTCTGTGGCAGGTAAGGATAATGATGAGTATAAAACCGATGTCAACATTAAAAGTCATCTTGTAGCTTTTGAACAAACTGCAGAGCTCTGGCCGAAGGAATACGCTGTGTCAGGACTGGGCAATAAAAGAGCAATAAACCAACAAAGGACTGAAACAGAAGGCAGAGGATTGGGAAGGGTCTACCAGGTCCTTAAGCCTCCCTTGGTAATGTCTTTACATGTCAGATAATCCCTTTCCTACATTTATTAAGAACCATCATAAAAGCAGCTTGAGTTTCTTCCCTTCCAGCTCCCAGTGTAAGAGCACTGCAGAATGTGATTTCTGTGGTAGCTGGAAACATTTTATATTTCCAATACATGTTTATGTATAACAAGTTTAGCCCCTTTATTCTGCTGCCAAAGATTATATCTTTTTTATAACCAGTCTTCTGTCCTCCCTGATGAATTAAAATTCCCTCTCCCCCTTTGTTTTCTTTAGTCTGGGCAGGGACCATGCAGCCTTTCAGGAGAGGTCTCCTTTCTGCCTTGCTTTGGGATGCTAAAACAGCCCTCCCTTAGCTGCACACAAATGACTACCCACTAAGCCCATAAATAGGAATGGAGAGACTGCTGGAAAAGCTACTGCTGGCTCTCAGGGCCTGCAGTAAGTAAAACCTCTTCTTGGAGAGTCTCCCTGATGCTTAGGTGACACAACATAACACAGAGCAGTGCATTAGATTATTTCAACTTGGCCTACCAAAAACATGGGGTCCTCTGCTCAACATTATCTTCTCTCTGCAGCTATTCCCTTCTGTTTCCCAGTTGAGCTGGATTATATTTGTTTTCCCACTGGGGATGTGCGCAGTTCCTCTGGCTCCTATCACAGTTGCCCCAGGTGAAAAGTTTGAACTGAGGAGTCTATTGGGAGCCCAGGGATGACTATTTGCCTTCTCATTCCTCTCTGCTCCACTTGAAAAATCTCTTGAAAGATGGCAAGTGCATTCATGTCACTTCAGTCATCCTGGTGATGAGCTTACAGCAAGCCAGAAGACAGAATAAATTGGTTTATGTGTGAAAGATAGCTGTCAGGTTTAGCTTGTGCTCATGTAATTAAGGATAAGAACTATGATTTCAGATGTACCTCTAAAGCTGTAGATATAGTTCTGCCTTCATTTAAGGGTTTTGTACTTGTGTCTGCTCACACCAAAGCTGCTGCTGTCCCAAGACCTTTAGAGGTCTGGTCTATGGGTCTTGATTTACACCCATGACCCATACAGGAGGACTGTCCCTGCCTCCTGTGCTGTGCTGTGCGCATGGAGGGTGCTGTCATTACACTTTAATGTGACTTGAGGGATTCTGGACATAAGATGACCAGGTGGTTTTGAGCTATGGCTGACCTCTGAGACTCCATGTCTCAGTGTAAGTCGGTCAGCCCCAGCTGCCTTCATAGCAAAGGGAAGGGACCGGGCTTTTCCAGGAGGGGATTCACCCCCCCTCCCTGGGAAGGGAGTGTGTCACAGAGCAGATGAATCATGGGCTAGCAAGCAACATCAGGCGATTAAAGACTTATCTGTGCCTATATTAGGCTTGAGGAATTCCCCCCTGTGACAAAGGCTCCCCGCACGTTGCAATCCTCAGACGCTTTGCCCTCTCCGCTCACAACGCCTCCTGACATACCCACCTTGCAATTTTGCAGAGGGACGAGCCTGTGCCGTTGTGTTTGACTGCAAGTTCATCGAGACCTCGGCGGCTGTGCAGCACAACGTGAAAGAGCTGTTTGAAGGCATCGTGCGGCAAGTGCGGCTCCGCAGGGACAGCAAGGAGAAGAACGAGAAGCGGCTGGCATACCAGAAACGGAGGGAGAGCATCCCCAAGAAAGCCAGGCGGTTCTGGGGCAAAATAGTTGCTAAGAACAACAAGAACATGGCCTTCAAACTCAAGTCCAAGTCTTGCCATGACCTATCAGTACTTTAAGAATGCTGGACTCTGCCAGAGCTTTTGGCATTTTGTGGACATTATCTACCTATGTCGTGGGACAATCAATCAATCTATATTAGATTGGGCTATCAAAGTGACTTAGGTTCACAACTGTGATCGTGATTATATGTGCTGGCATAAGAACAGCACAGTGCATGAAAATGTCTCTCTTCCTTTTCTTTTATCAGTAGTTTTAAAAGAAAAGTATAGACCAGAATGACCCGAAGTTATGGTGGGAACTCTTCTGGAATATACCTGCTCTTTCTCTTCTCACCTTTGGGTAATAGTTTAGGAACTTCAAACAGTAATGATTTGGGAAGTGAATACTACACTCTCTTCTTTCTTCTTGTCATTATTATTTCTTTTTTAATCTGTGTAAAGAACTGAGGAATTGACTGAGGATTGGTCCTTTGCCAGTTGGCTGGCCAGGCCTGAGCACCCACTGCTGAAAAACCTTCATTGTTGTAGAATAGCCACCAAGACACTACTTTGTAATTTTTTTTAATGTCAAGGATTGGTTTCAATGAATTTACACATCTCTTACTTTGAAAATATTAAAAGGAAAACCCCTATAATCAAACAAATCTTCCTCTCCTATTTTCACATTATGGGGCTGTTTAAAAATCATAATAAAATTAAAATGAAAGTGCAAGTTGTATCAAAGTGCATCAAGTGCAGGATGCCAAACCTTTATAAACCACCATTTCTGAATTATTTTAAGAAACCACACGAACTTCTTATATCCAGCCTTGGCCTTTCTCTATGCCAGAGTTATGCTGTATTTATTGTTGTGCAAAATAACAAGCATTTTAATGTTGAGGGGAAATGTATTTATTACCAACTTTCTTAAAAGAATGATGTTAATTTTATTACTGTTTTCTATCTATTATCTTTTTTTCAGATTATGCAAGTTTTTACTTCATGCCTTGTAATAAAAGAAATAAAATATATGAGTGGTTTTGAGCCTCAGTGGGAAATCCCTAAGAATTTTATCAAGTTCAGAAAATATTTTGAATGCTGGGCAAGATTGTTACATGAAAAGTGCAGTGAGGATTTCTCACACCTCTGAACAGAGGCTATTTAGCAACCTGAGATTACAAAGCAAGAATCACCCAGAGCCTCACAGCTATGAGCACATGGTATCTCTCATGTGCATGGGTTTGTGGTGACAGAGATAAAAACAAACAATTCTTAAATAAGGTGTTTGGTCTTTAAGTCTGAAAACACTTTGGAAATGTGATTGAATACTGTTACCCCAGTCCTGGAGATAAATAAGTGAAATGCTGCATACAGGGACAGAAAGCAGGTACCTGGCATGGTGGGCCCTAATCCTCAATTACTGTTGGGCACAAATGTGTTATTTTTCCTCCTGACTATGCTGGTTTTTGTGGCCACGCCTCAGAGTTCAGTGTTAAGGTACAGTCACTACATTTTGCCCATAGGTGGCTCAGAAAAGCCAAATCTCCAGCCTAGCAGCTCATCTTCCTTGATGATGATGGCAGCAAAATGCAACACTAGTAGGGTGAGAACTGGGTTCCTCATCTCGGGCTGTGCATCTTTCATGCACCAAATGCTCTGGAAAGGAGTGAGCTTACTGAGCGCCCAAAATTGCCTCTGCTGGGGGGATGACTTTTAGCAGTTCTCTACGGGTAAAATATGTTGCAGAATGACTCTGCACTTGTGCGTTATTCAGACCTCCCTGGAAAGGAATTACTTATCTAGAATAACCTGTTGACAAGAACAGAAAACAACATTTTGAATAGAGCACAGACAAGATGCCTGTTGCTGGGTTTTGAATGAATGTTTTTGAGCTGTCAGCATGTAACTTAAGGTTAATCCAGAGCAGTCTAGAGAATGGTACTCACTCTGATACCAGTTTTCAGAATTTTCAAACTCTCAAAACCTTTTCCCCATTCAGGAATGGAAACAAAATTGCACAAATTAAATACATTTTTAATATTATTTTAAAGAAATTAAAGCATAGCTGAACATAACAAGCACATTTCCTTTGTTCTATATCTGTCAAACTATGGACCCAAAAATCTAAACCAAACAGGTTTTGAAGAAATATAAAATGTCCATGTTGATCATACAGCCTTTAGGGGTAAAAGCCATCTGTGTTCACAGCATCAATGGATGCATAGATGGTACCATAAAAATTTGGAGTTATCTGGTAAGTTTTCATGCCCTCGCTCATTTCCTTCCACTTCTTTCCAGGATAACAAAATTTTCTTCTAAAACATATGATTTTTAAAGAAAAAACCCAATGTGGTAGGCCCGTTCCCCAGGGCCGTCACAAGCTGCCACAGAGCCATGTGGTGGTCATGCACAGCATGCTGTGTTACCATGTTTTTCCCATGACAATGGGGAACAGACATCACTGAAAGTCTGTCTTCTGGAGCTGCTGCTGGACCAGGGCTGTTCCTTCTGAATAGCACAGCATTGCCTTTGGACCAAAACAATTTAAAGAGCTGCCTTCACCTTGTATGTCCCAATCAACCTCCCATTGGCTCTCTTTGTCCACCCTGCAGGCTTCTGGCTTGCCCTGACTTTTCAGGGAGAGCATGAAGGAAGCTGTGGGGTGAAGAACCATGAGCAGTAGCACCCCTTCCATGGAACTAGTGCTTCTGTTCGCGCAGACCCCATCAGGATGTATTCCTGTCAGACCTCTGGGTGACAGAGTTGGTGAGAGAGTTGGTGCTGAGCATCCACACTCAGTGCGTCTCAGGGCTTTTCCTCCTTTGGACCTGGTCCTGTGGACTGAATGTCCACCTAGGACTGCAATGCCTGAGTTGCACTCCTGAAGGGCACCTAGAGTTTCACCTGAAAGGGAACCTGGTCACATCCTGTGATCTGCACAGCTCCAGTGAACTAGGCACAGAGGAAGGGTGAGGCTTTCTTCTGCAGTTTATGAGATGAATCTGAGTCATGGTTACAGCTGATCACCACCAGATTATCAAATATAGAAATGCTTACTATATATAGTAGCTAGCGTACCTGGAATGACTAATTAATACTAACTTAATCTGGAATGCTGACATTTCAAACCCTTACTATCCACAATCCCTCCATTCATCTCAGATGTGAGTGTCCAAAACTGTGGAATGGATCAATCAGCGATTCTAATCACTGCTCTTGCTATTTATTAAGTCAGGGCTACAATGACAGATCCTAATGCGATAATTACAGCGCTGGTCCCAGAGATCTGGCAGTAGCTGTGGAATATGTGAGTCACAGCAGTGAGCGCACCAAGGCCAAAATGGCAAAACTTGCAGAGGCCAAATAAAATAAAAAAAATACAGAAAAAAAAAGTCTAAGAACACACAAAATGCCAATTATAGTGTGATGGCTCTCATAAAAAGCTCTTTTTAAGAAGATAGGTCAGATCAGCAATAGGAATTAGAGGGTATGTCTAGGTACGTCTAGCTTTAGTTGATTTAATCATGACACATTAACTGCAAGAAGAAAGATATAGTTGCACTTTGGAACAATACTACACTAAGGAATTATTAGTTATTATGGCACTACGTGGATTTGCAGTACTGCCCCTACAATCAGCTTTCTCTCTGGGAAGGCTTTTTAGAGAATGCTGTGGCACCCAGACAGTCATTGAATCATGGAACACCAGGCTGGAAGGGACCTCAAGGTTTATCAGATCCAACTTTTCTTGGCAAAGCATGACCCAGATGAGACGTGTCACAACCTGTCCAGCTGAATCTTAAAACTGTCCAGTGGTGGGCAATCCACCACTTCCCTGAGGAGAGTATTCCAAAGGCTGATTGTTCTCGTGGAAAATTGTCCTCTTGTGTCCAACTGGAATCTCCCCAGGAGTAATTTATGCCCACTACCCTTCACCTTTTTCCATGTGAGAAGATACAAGGTGCTAAGGAGTACTAATGGTGCTCTACTGGTAAGATCTGGACTAATAAATTCTTGAATCTCCAAAAGTGAACCCTACAGCTCATTCCTTGCAATGCCTCTGAAGACTGTAGAGCTGAACATGTTGCATAAAGCTTTCTTGTGTCTGACTCACAAGCACGGGAAGGGCAGATCATGGTTTCTTTGGTGCCTGTCCACTTGTAGGACCCATATAATGCTAAGCATGTGGTGGCACACACAGCATGTGCGGCATCCTGCATTAAAATTATGATAAGCAGCACATTGCTGGCGCTTCACCAGCACTTTTAAATGTGGCAGACGGTGGGAGATTAATACAGTGACCTCTAGGTCTGTAAATGTAGCCCCCTCCAGTTATAAAAAGGAACACCATGTTATGCTCTTTGCCATGCTCCAGAAAGGCTACAGAAAAGCCTTGCTCCTGCCACTGTTTCTAGAAGTGAACATGGGCCAGTGACCTGCTGGGCTAGAGACCCAGCACTGGGTAGGGACAGCTGCAGGAAATAGGATGAATCCCAACATGACCAGGGAATGTATGATGTTAGTGCGCAGCCTGACGGCTTCCCTGCCTCCCCTCTCTCTGTGGTGCTCTCACCCCAGAAATCTCCTACCTTGCAGAGCCCTACCTCCTCTCTCAGTGACCCCCTCACACAGGTGCCTGCAATATTGCTGCATTTATCCTCTGTGATAATCAGGAAAGAGCACCAAAGTAGTGGCTTTTTGCCTAAAGACACTGAAATTCAGTGTACTGATTACTTGTGATTTTAGCGATTTTGCTGCTATGGGTTCCCCGCTGTCAGACAAGGACAAGGCACCAGTGAGACCACACCAGTCCTGTGTAGCTTGCTTTACAGTGCCAGCACTGTCTCATTACCTGGTTAATGATTTGCTAAGAATATGATGAGTGCAACACACTTCCTCCCAGTTCTCGTATGTATGCCTGAGTAATTATAAAACTGAATTATTTTCTAAGTGGCAGTGGTTTCTAAGCACATACTCCACGTGTATGTACTCAAAAGCCTCCTGTTAGACATGAGCTGCCCAGAGCTGAACTCTGATTGCTCTTTGGGTCAACAGGAGAAAGGGAAGTGGGAATTTTTAATGGGAAAACTCAAGAGCATCACATGGATAGACTGAACGATGTCTGGCTTCCAATGCCTGCATCCATACATACGCCACACGGGCACTAGCGTTTCCCCTCTGCTCGCACTGCTTTCTCGGCGCAGACGGCAAGGCGCCGGACACCACACCCGCACCGGACGTGACGCTGCCCACTTGAGGCAAGGAGAGCAGCTGGGGAGCGGGGGGAGGAGCGCTAGCAGGCACTGGGCAGGCAGCGCTGGATGCAGGGGTGGGGGGGAGCACAGCGTCCTCCCCTCCGCAGGAAGGACCTCCAGCGCTGCTGGCCTTCACTGAATTGCTTAATGGTTTAATGTGCATGGACCTCAGAATGACCTCAGGAACTTTTACGCAGCCAGAAAGCTATTTCTGTGTCTACCTGTGGCTTTCAGTAATGTATTTGTATTTCTCCAATTCACAGCTTTGCTCGGAAGTTGCTCAGGGTGTACTTCCTCTCTAAATACAGTTGAATCACTGAATTATGCCAATAAGGTGTTCTCAAGCTTTGCCCCTGTAAAATCATTTTAGTTGCTTTTTAGCTGTATTTTCAGTCTTCTGTGCTTCCAGATTTTCCTCCTCCCCTTGGTACAGTCTTGTGACGTGAATGACTGCATTTGCTTCTCCTCAATTTACTCCATTCAGAAGTAAGCCACTGGGGCTGGGATGGTCCCTTAGCATCCATGGCAGGATTTTTACCAGCTACCCATACAGAAATCCATTCTCAGATATTTTTGACAAAGCAAATTGATATTGCTTGGTTTAAGGACTTCAGACTGGCCTTGGAGAATTATCAAAAAGGAATCTAAGGACCCTTGAGAAGAAATGTCCTACTGCTTTGGACCAGAAATGTTTCCAGCCCTGTGCTGTCTTTGAGAAGAGGAAGCAAAGCAGCTATAGGAGATGTTGTTCAGAGATGCCACCTAAACGACCTTATGAACAGCAGTTTTTCACTCACTTTCTCCACTAGCTTTGTGAAACTGAAATTATCAGTCACTTCCCCTTCAGCCACCTTCTCTTCATGTCAAGAAGTCCCAGACCTTTTAGTGTTTCCCCTAAGGCAGTTGCTCAAATCCTTTAATTGTGTTCATTGCCCTTCTCAGTTCCTTCTCTAACACTCTCCTACCTGAGAGGTAGAGGCTGCAGCATATACTACTCAAGATGCTAGGTTTCAGAGTGATATAACGTCATTTTCAAGTCTGCTTTCAGTACCTTTCTTGGTTATGTTTCACATTTGTTGGCATATTTGACTGACATTACACGCTGCTTTCAGACTAGTCAATGGTAATCTCTCATTTTACCCACTCAGTTGGTTTTCTAAGGTCCTTCATCACCAATAATAGTTTTTATGTAAATTATAGTTCATTTAAATGCATTAAACGTTTACTTCATGCATTACTGTGGAAATGACCAATTTGTAATTGATAGAACTTGTCATAATTAGGGATTTAAATACACATGTTTGGCCAAAGGATACAACTCCTGTAGTCTAAGTGCTACAAAACTTGTCTTCATAAGGATTATTGGACTAAGTCCTTCCCACAGATGAAAATCTTGTATGGACACCTGAAGAGGTGACAGGTTGGTGAACGACAGCTCTGTCACCCCTGGCAGTGGGATTACACCCTACAATGAGCAGGAGGAGGGATGCCTGGGTGTAGTCCTTGCAGATGTTTGCTCAAGCAAGGGGTCCACCCGATGTTACAGCAGTGGCATTTTGAGGACTAAAGGGTGTCATTTTTACTGAATCAAAGAAGGACCAAGTGCCAAAAAAGATCTGTTGCTTGTTTGTGAATAAGAAGCTATGTCATCCTTCCGCACAAAAAGGAAACACGTCATGGTTTCATCTGTTCTGTCTGATACTCCCTTTAAGGTGTGCTCTTATCTCCGACGGGTGGGGCCTGGAAACGTTCTGCACTTTGGCATACACTGAAACAAGATACTGTCTTGAGACCGAGTACAGAAGTCTCTGAACTGCTTAGAGCTGGAGGCATGCTGCATGGAGACAAAGAGCATTTTCTGTGCAAGTATCATTTTCCATTTAGGTTGTGCAGGCAATCTCTTCAATAACTTGCTGTCCAGATCACCAAAAGCTATTAAAAATGAGTACAATCCAGGAGATAGATAGCACATAGATCTGTTAGCTGATTCACATTTGCTCTGAAAAAAGTAATTTCATGTATAGAATTTGGTTGAAAATGGGCCTCTCTGAGCTTACAGCATCCTCAGGGTTAAGGATGGCATCTTAATTTTATTCCTGATCCCTTCCTTGACTCTGGATCCAATTACAGCCTGGCTACTTAAGAAACATGTATCTCAGTTTGCCCCCTGCATGCTGAGAGCAGCACTGCCTCCTTTTCTACCGTATGTCATTGAAAGATATAATTTTAAATGCCATGCAGGACTCAATGATTCCTGGTGCGTTTTGGGAGATGCATTCCTCAGGAAGCAATACATGACCTCCAGCCCCGCCAGCTCCCATGTGCAGCACAGTGTTTCCTGTGTATAATCCTGACCTCAGGATGATAAGAGACATGGCTTTGCCATGAGGAGGCTGAGGACTGCCAGCTGGGAGAGGTCCAGGCAAACCTTGCCCACAGTCCAGCTCCAGAGCTGAGGGCCACTACATTAGTAGTTCTTACCTGCAGTATTTCATCAGCGTGGTGATCAAGCACTCTTATTTGAATAGAAGAAAGAAATGACCAGAGTGCTTTAGATTCACAGAAGGTTTTAAGTGCTTAGCTCTGGAAGGCAGAATTTGCTATGAGTACCACAGGGACTTTGTAGAACATTTGCATCCCTGGTGGATGGTATGGGCTGCAAGGCTGCTGAAGCACAAGACACCAGTGACAGTTTCCAGAGTGGTAACCTAGAGGGGAAAAATGCTGCTTCCTGGTCCTTCTGTGGGAGTCAGAAGACCTTGGTTACAACAGTCTGGACTGCTGCATGCTCTATGGTAGAGGAAACCCTTCTGCAGAACATCAGGCATGGTGCAGGCTCTGTCACTGTGCATTTACTGCAGTGATTCTGGCTATACTTGGCAAAATCCTTGCTAAAGTTTACTGCAATACAAGTAAACTAACAAACTCTTCCCTCTCTGAATAAAAAAGGAGTTTAGCTGGATGGCAGGCAAGTGTATGTAACATACATAGTTATATAGTGTTGAGAATCTGACCTTGAACCAGGTGATTAAAAATTGCATGTGTCTTCAGAAGCCACATGATTGCCTGGATGCAGTATGTGTTGAAAGCAGTTACAGAAATACTAACCACATTTGCAGAAATAGAAGACCATGGCCAGCCGTTGACACGTAAGTCTAGCTAAAGAAAATTAAACTGCTTGAAATCTAAATAAGAAAAAATTACAGTTCCTAAAGTGACTCTCCACAGATCTGCAAGATTTTAGCAAAGCAAAAGCCTTCCTGCACAGCGCCTCCAAAAATCCCCAGGAAGACCACATACCACGGACCGCCTGCCCTGCCCGCTTGCAGTCCTGCCATCCTGGCCTGTGTAAGTAGCACTAATGCCACTCACTTCACAGGGCTCCTCTCTCGGTTGTGATCTTTGCTATTTTGCAAAGGACTTTGCATTAAAAGCTACTAGCAAAAATAATGAAGCCAGATGTGCTGCCCAGCTGCCTGGCTACCATCTAGCTTGTCTGTTCACAGTCCCTTGGTCCTAATAGCTCAGCTGCAAGCTGATCCCTTCAGCATGGCTGACCTCTGCCAGACCATGGCTGATCCTTACCAGTCCATACTCCCTCAGCAAGCATGGCATATACAAACGACTACAGGCTCCTTGTCAAACCAGCAAGCAAGCCAGGCCCTTGATGGGCATAAAAGTAGTATGAGTTTCTGTTTGGAAATTAAAATGAAGGAGTGAGCTAGTGACCTTTTGGCTTTGAATTCTCTGAAGCCGACATAAGTAAGGCCCTTAAGAATGTTTTCTTTATTTTCATTTTTGCCTTTTTTTTTTCCCTTCCTCTTGTAACTCTTCCCTTTCAAAGTGCATGTAAATGAGAGTTGGATGTAGTCTGGAACTGTAGCACAGTCATCCAGAAAGTTTTCTTTCTGCCTATAAGGATAGTAAGGCAATAGCAGGAGTGAGATAAATTATTGTTTGAATTGGTAGTAACACACAGGGCCACCAGCATCCCATTTAGAAGTGGTGAGACAGCAGTAGCCAATGAAGGGGAGAGCAGGCTTGCTCTGTACCAGTTGCCCACTTAGCTCAGCTGTGCTGGCTGCTGTGGGTGACTGCTGTGCCCTGGTTGTCACTGCTGTGGCTGGTCCCACACGTTTCTCCTGGAAGCCTTCCTGGGTCCACACAGGATCATCATAGCTCTTGTCCTCAGTACTGAATTCTATTTCTTATGAAATAATTATCCATCGTGCATCTAGAAACTTTGTTCTTCCTCTTAGATAGCTTTACTGTGCTAACAAAAAGCCAGCCATGTGCTTCATAGCACCAGCCTAGAGAACTTCCCCAGGGATAGACTGAACTCCAGTTTTCAACAATCAGTAGAAACCACCATAAAAACAAGTCTTGATTGCAGTTGTAATCTGCATCTTGTGTAGATCCTCACACAATAGTCACAGTTGTCCAAATACAGAAGCAAAAGTCACCTGCAGAAACCCCCAGTGTCATGAAAGTATATTTCTGGGAGGCCTGTGATAAAAACTTTGAGGGTTTTCCTTTATATTGGGTAAAAATTAATAACAAAAATTTACATCAGTACTACAGATACATGGAACTGTGTTAAAGATACAAAGTATAAGCGTACAATAGATAAAGAACCAATGCTTACAAACAAATTAAGAATGCATGCATTTATATATTATATGGATAAGATATTTATTATTTATAATAGGCAATAATGGTATGCTATTTAAATGGAAGTTATTCAACATTTATGTAACATTCCTTTCCATGTGTCCTTTTCAGCATTTCTACTGTGTCAAATGCTTGTGCTTACTCAACAAACTGCTTTCCTTTCTGTAAATAACCTAGAAAATATCTACATAAACATACACACACACACATAACTTCCATAGTAGCTAGATATTAAAAGCAAAGGAAAACAAACCTGAAACCATAAAAGCTGACATTCATTCTTAAAGTGTAGCAAAAGTCTGCAAATATGGCATATTTAAAATTGGATTCCAGAAGCAGCAAAAAATAAAGGGGGAAAAAAAAAGAAACAAATTAAGGAGATAAATCTGCTTCTGTTATGCTTACCAAGCTTAATTTAGTAAAAGCTTGCAGTGACATGAAGTTACCAATTCTAGGAGTAATTAGTACTTTGTAGGAATTAACTGTAAGAATCCTGTTGTAGTCAAAATATACACACACAAGTCCATCTTTTATTTATACCTAAAATACTTTACCATTGTCAAAACCTGCTACTTCTCTCAAGCCTGCTTTTAAAAATAAGCAGAATGTCAAATAGGCTTGTGTTTCTTGTGTTTCCTTCTTTCTTTTTAAGTTAAGGTGTTACTGGAAGCAAAAGGGCTCTTTATGGGGATTAATAAAATAGCCAGACTTGCATTTTTTAAGTAAACTCAATTCTTTGAATTTACTTAAAAGACTTCTGAAATTAAAGATAGGATTTAAGAAAGAATTAATAGAAGTGTCAATGTGTGACAAAGGTGATCTTGTAGTTGGTTGATACTGTTGCGGTTTCAGAAATAATTCCTCCTTTGCTGACTGCTGCGCTGGAAATTGCTGAATTTGCAATCAGAGCAGAGGGAACACCTACAAATGTCTCAGTCACTGTGGCGCAAAGCATTGTGATGTGCTATAAATGAAGTTGATTTGGACGTTAGATGTCAGGGTTTACACTTCAAGGAGCTTTACAGGAACACTCTCCCTCCAGCTCAGCTGGTTGCCCCCCTCAACTACTGCTGGAATAGCAGAAGTGATGGACACATCTCCTGACCAGCTATTCCTAGGTTCTAAATATGAGAAATACATTTAAGAGAGGTATTAGACAGTTTTCCACAAGCAATGCATCGCCATAACCAAAAGATGTAAACAGATTAAGGCTATGAGAAATTCAGCAATAACCTATCAAAGACAGGAATCTGAAGGCTGAACTAAAAATTAAATTTTTTCAAAATAAATAGGAATGCAGCTAAATATGTTTTGGGCAACAAAGGACAAAAAAGCCCCCTCCAGTTTTGTTAAAAAATCCCAACCAACTACCACAAAGAGCAATACTTCGTCCTCAATCTATCTCTCCCGTCTGTAATCTTGTCACTGTAGGTTGAATGAACATCAAAGGCTTTGGACATGTATTGCTTCTCTTTCTACATTATCTGCTCATTGTGCTGTTTAATTTTCCAGCAAGAGTAATTCATAAAAAAAGTTTACTACCAGCACTGCTGTTTCAGGAACATAATTCAAAATCCTTCGACTGATAACAACCTCTTTAAGCTTTAGATTAAACATAGGAGCTAAGTATCTCTGTAGTTCCAAATAACATACTAATTAATTTAAAAAATACACAGAAATTTCTGAGTACGCTCTGTTGAAACAATCTTATTTTCTGCTTGATAGCTTCCACAATGCAATGAATATGTGAGAAGTTGTCTTTTGTTCAAAAAAAGTCTAATCTTCATAGCTATAAACATGATGAGTCACACAGCAAAAGGTGAACAAAAAGATATTCATTCATGTTGTTGTTCTTATTAAGACCTGTTTAAGCCTATCACAGTATTTTGGGGCCTGAATTATGTTTTTTGAATTCCTGGAATTGGTGGCAGCACTGCTTTTGTGGAAAGGAGATATTTTTTCTTGCAGAGATCTTGCAGAATTGAATTAATACAAGTCTGCAAAATACTTGGAACTCCTATAATGCATTATAAATGCAAACGTATCACTAACCAGTAACTGATGTAATTTATTCAATATCCCACGAACTGCTGGGTCCACTCAGCACTTACAGAAGACCCATTAAAACCAAGAAGTTCAGACAAACTGTTCTCCAGCAGGCTGGGTTTTGTTTTATAGATGTGCTGTTGAAGCGTGCTGGTCTTCCTTTGGACTGGGAGGAGAATCTGCCGTGGCAGTGAGCTTGCTGGGTGCCAGGGAGCTTGTTTGCTCAGCCCTACACTGCTGTACCTGTGCTGAGGATATGGTCTAGGAAGCAGCTACAGACAGGAAATGCAAACATAAAAGCAGGCTTGAGGTGCTGCTCTGACTTGAGTGCAGCCTACCTAGCACACCTTGTTGGAGGCTGGGGTAAAAGGAAATGGCTTTGTTCTTCATTTCCTAGTGACACCTTTAACTTTGTGTTTGGGCTCTCCAGGAAGAAGTTTGTCCTGTGTTCCTGTTGTCTTTGGCCATGAAATTAGCCCCTGAATGCACAGCATTTAATTTCAGCCTTGCTGGTCCTGAATCCCTGTGGTCTAGGTTGGATGCTGGTACCAACAGCCCAGGCCAGCACTGAGGCAGCTTTGCTCCGAGGCACTGTGATGTTAAAACTATCAGTTCATCCTCTGGCTGCGCTGACCTTGAGGTGCAATAAAGCAGAGGTAGCTCTGGACTGATGAATTTATCCTACTGACTGCCCTTCTAACTTGAAAGGTGATCAGACAGATGCAAGTCTGAGATGTTGAAGTGGGAAGTGAGGGAGGGCATCAAGTCATGCACCTTCCATTAATGTCAAGCAAACAAAGGTGTATGTTGAGGGAGGTATTTCCATATAAGTCATAAGTGAGGCATAAAAGAGCTAAAATGGTTGCAGTCTTTGGAAGTACAGAAGTGAACATGAAGTGCATACACTGATAGTCTAATACCACAGCTATTTAGTCACAGGAATAGTCCCTTGAGGTCCTAGCTTGCGTATGGTGTGCCAATGAAAGCTGGTTATCCACTGCTGGTAGAAATTAAAATTATGTGGTATTTCTGGCATTTTCTATTCTAAGCACAGGAACTAGTACTACAAATAATTGTAGGTGGCTGTCACACACAATATGCACAGTCCTCTCTTGCAGACCACAGGCCTTATCCTTTAATGACTCATCCATGTGACAACGTCTTGATCACCAAAGTAGGTAATTGAAATAAATGAGATACTTTATGTTTGGCTTGGCCGAAGAGGAATGGAAACAAAGGAATGCAAAATTCCTTCCAATAGATAAAGGTCAGTCTCAGCATTGATTCAGGTTTGTGTAGTGGGCCATGTAATTTGACTCTGAAATTAAATAGTCAGATCCCTAGAAGGCTCAAGTCCACTTCTAGCACTTCTCTGGAAGTTCATAATACTTTCAGTGTAAGGCTTAACCAGATCTCATGGTCCTGCTGAGATGAGTGGTAGTAGAACTGTTCTGTGACAATTCTCCAGCAGGAATTACATTTGTGGCCATCTGATAGTTCCTCTAAAGAGAATGTGTGCTAAAACAAACCCCAAATTTTATATTTAGACATAAAGTGCTTTCATTACTAGTCAAAATCAATGCAAATATTCAGTCCTTGCTCTCTATCCCTAGTCTTGTCAAAGGCTTTAAGGAAGACAACTCAGTGTTGGAAATGCAGATATTATTTAGGGAAACATACTCTGGGAACTCAACTATCAGTAAGAATTCCTATGAGTTGAAGTTTGCTGCTCTTCTTGCTCTTACAGTTGCTGTACAAATATTTATGAGCATTACTGCACTCAAGAGAGCCAGTTGGTTATCTTATCAGGCTGTAGAATTTCCACCCTGTGATGTAACACAATGTCAGCCTGAATACTGTCTACGTGGAGAAGAGATGAGCTCAAACCAAGGGGCAAATAAGCCAGGATTCTCTGATGCCTGCTTAGGGAAAGAGAGTGATTTCTTTGAACCCATCCTAGCAGAAGCAGCTTGTTGTAAACTATAATGTTGAAGCAGTTTTATCTTCACTGGTCAAGATCTCCATTCTTAGGTTTATATTAGCATGGCAACAATAAATCCTGCCATTTAAAGGAGTCATCACACTTGAGATGAGGGTGTTGGACTGATGCTCTGTTGCTGTTTTTGCGCAGCCAGGGCAAATGCAGAGTCAGAAAAGCTTGACTGGCGGAAACTCAGTTTGTATTCAAAGCTGGCGGATGGGAGGGAGTAAGACAAACTGTGTCAGCTTCCAGTTACACTGGTTTTTGAAAGATGTTTTCACTGAAAGGTTGCTTTTCCATGTTCCCAGCTGGGCAGTGGGACATGGGACTGCCCAGGCACTGCAGATTTCTGTGTATGGTCCACTGAATTTCAGTTTGGCTTTGCTGCTTTGTAAGTCTGTCACCATGTGCATGTTGCATATTGTAACAGCAGTTTTTACTAACGAGGTTGAGAACCAGATATAAGAAAAAGCTTAAATACTGATGGGCTTTTTTCTCAAGATACTGGAGTAAAATCTGACCCCAAAGCTCCAAGACCTTGATCCTGACACAGCTAATAGGGACAGTGAAACACCCCAGGAGGGCAAACCCAGGAGGTGAGGAAGCGAAGCAGTGAGCTGCGCAGTGCTGGGGACCAGGGATGGCTAAGCACAGAGCTGGACATGAGTGTCTGTCCTGGCTCTAATGTTTGGATGCCTGCAGGAAAGTGTTTGTGCTACATTTGGGACCCAGAGTCCTACATCCCTGCCAGGGTCTGTGGGGATTTCCTGGCTGTGATTTCTGATGAGCAGAGAAGGGAAATGAAGAGTACCTGAGTCCTGCTTCAGTTTGAAGGGGGAATCATGGCATTTGGGCTTTGCTCCTGGGCTTATTTATGATTCTTATCCAGTGACTGCTGTATGGAGCAGTTGAGGCAGCAGAATCTATGATCACAGTGATAAACGGCCATTGCGACTAGTTTGTTTTATCATGTATATTTCAATGTCCTGCAGGTGGGTATGTACATCCAGATGATAGTGATTTAAGACCATCTGTTTCACAGGTCCTAAGGCCATCTGCATTTACATGTGTGTGAATAAACAAAAAAGAGTGTCAGACTGACAGCTTGAAGGTTGTTTCATGTCATAATGCTGTCATGCTTTCTAAATAGACTATAGCTGAGGAAAGACTTGGGTTTTCTATTTTGTTTTGACACAGTATTATATATTTTGACCTGTGCAAATTGTGGACATGTCTTCATATGTATTGAGTAATGACTGAAAGAGGTAAAAAAGTTGCTGCTTCCGCATTTATAAGGAAAAAATATGATTTTAGAATATGCAGTTCACAACTTCTAATGCATATGCTACCCTAAAATGTCATGAGAATTAGCTAGAGGACACCAGCACACTGAAAAAAAGTTAATTTCCCTGGGCTTCAGTATGGAGCTCAAGTTTTAATCTCCTTTGGAGGTCTTGCAGTAAGTAGTGTAAACACCAGTAATCTCTAGAATATGCATTGTTTATTCCAGAAGAGACATTTGGTTCCATTATGTCATTGCTTGCAAGGAAAAAAAAGGGAAACTAAAATCTGTCATCTTGACCTGGGCAACTTTAACAGCCCAGGGGGTTTAACAGCATTAGTTCAGCACCTATCAGGGGCCAGGACCTTAAGGCAGCATATAGGGGAACTTCTCAACAGGCCTCTTCTGCCAGTGATGAAGAAGGCAAGCCAGTAGGATCTATCTGTGTGTGATGGGAGGGGTCAGACATCTATGCCTGGGGAGGTGGGGACTGTGGCTAAGAATACTACATGTGTGGGCAATTTCTGCAGGGATGGGGCTGACCAAGGCCTTCAGAGAGATCCTCTAGGAACAAAAGTGGGGATGTGCTGCTTCAACAGAGCCAGTCATGCTGCTGATTGAACTTCCTCCTACTTTGAGGGCAGCCATACCTACCTATAAATGAAACCAGCCTGCGATATCTCTGCCCAAGTCCTGGTGGGAATTAGTGAACTGCAAGGTAGTATCAGTGTCAGTGTGAGCCAAGAATGAAGTACCATGTGGGTGAAAGACTGCTGGAGGAGGGAGGTAGTCTGAGACACAACAGTGGCTAGGAGAATTGCATCAATATAATGGACGCTGCATCCTCCAAGGGTAGCCAAAGATGCAGAAGGCATAGCGTAGCAGTAGCTGTGGGGTGGAAATGGCCTGTGAGCTTTGCTGAGGAAGGACAGAGGCCATGTCTTCTAGCAGATGGGCAATTCACAATGACAGCTCTGAGGAAGAAAGCTAGCAGAGAGAGTCTCTGCTTGTGAAACAATGTAAACCTTTTTAACTACCTCACCTGAGCTACTGGCGGCCTGTTATCTGCTTCCCCAGACAGGATAACTGATCCAGCTGAGAATTAATGTTAGCAGGTGAAAACTGAATGTTGAGTTCTGGGAACAGGGATGCCCCAAGAAAGATTTTTATCATTCAAGGCCAGTCAGAAAGCTGCATCTGGTGGGTAGGAGAACAGAGTTGCACAGGTTGTATAGCTTCATCACCCTGGACATCAAGAATTAGTACTGTGAACTGCTGAATACATCTGCATAGCTTTATTTGCAGGGACCTTGCTGAACAGTCAGTGCCATGCTTTGTTCATCCCCATGCTTATGCCCTTTACCATGGTGCCTCTTGTTCTGCATGATTGCTTGCAAAAATGTTTCATCTGATCTTTTGATTGGTGCTTTTTGTCCAAGTTCCCTCTCCCCAACACCACATCTTGCACTGTTGTATAAACATAAATTATCTCAACATGAGCAGGGGTATAAACAGTAGAAGGGGCTAAGCTAGCAAAATAAAGGCCCTGTAATACTTAATTTGTTCTCATGATTATGAGAGCCACAGACATTTGACTGAATAATTTGAGACTGGACTGTTGTATGAAAGGGTAAAGTGCTTCAGAAAGAACTGTAGGGAAAGAAAGTGAAATGTTGATGGGGATGAATATATTTATTTTGAAGTGTTGATGGGGCTGATATGAATGTATGATAATTATACCACAATGATATCCCTGCAAATGGAAAGGATAAGGGAAAAAAAATTTATGGACTTGAAAAAAACCGTATTTCTATAAAATCAGATTATCAATAAGAAGAATTTCATGGGAAACAAACCAAAGAAAAGCATTAGCAGGATTGACCAGGTCTCTTTATAAATGGAATGAATGTCATAATATGTCCCAATGCAGAAGTAGTATTAGGAAGGGCTGTAAGAATAAACTACTCAGTTAAATCAGAGCTCTTCAGTGTTCTCAAATTCACAAGGAAGTGCAAAGACAGTCATAAGTAGGCTACACCATTAAAGGTGATTGTATAGCATAGGGAAATATGAACAAAATCAGAACTACCAATGCAATGAAGTTAACATGAAAATACTTTACAAGTGCGTTGGTAAGAGCTGTATCATTTGGGAGATTCTGTTTGTAGGAACCTGTCCTCAGCAGCATTGGAAAATCTCACCTAGTCTCCTAGATGGGGCACAGCTCATCAGCAAAGGTTGAGAGTGATTAAGCAGTGTCAGGGCAACAATGTGAGTGAGCAGATGTCTGAAAGTACCACAATGTATTACCTATGGAGATTAGGAGTGGTCGTTGTTTGCCTTTTTTACAGTCAGGGAGGTTGCAAGTGTAGCTGATTCTGCTTCAGGGGAAGTAAAGGAACTAGATGACTAGAAACTTGTTTCTTTTAAGCATTATTTTTCTATGGTTCTTTTTCCTCCACTGGTGCTGGCTCCTTTTGACACATATTGATGATGTTGTGAAATTATCATGCCCTAAGATATCCACAAAAGAAGTATTTTCTAAACAAACAGAAAGGGAAAGAAGCTGAGGTCAAGCAGGTCCAGTTAGTTTTGTGGGAGTGAAAGAGGGATGTAGAGGGACATAGACTGAATTGAAACAAGGAGTAAAAGTAGAAAGACAAAAAGGAAAAATTAAAAAGGAGAGAAGGAGGAATGACAAAGCTGATAAATGGGAATAGTGAAAAGGATGTGACTAATGATATGAGAAGAGTTGTTTCTGGAAAAACTGACTCATTGAACAATGATTTGCACAATAAACACCTGGAGGTTTGCCTTCTTTTCATCAGATTTACTGAGAGAAACAGGTGTCTCAAGGCACCAGTCTCACTGCTGTTTCTTCTTGTGATTTCATCTGTGGCACAATGTTATGACCGTTGTAAAGCCTTAAATGCTTCTGGACTTTGTAATGTGTTTGACATGGGAGGTTTTTTTTCCTGTGTGGTTACAACCTGTAAGCTGTTGCTGTGGCTGGGAAATTATTTCAGCCAGAGAAAGATACTGGGGGTGAGCACGCTCACATCTTCCTGTGGCTTAAAAAGAAATATAGGCATTCAATTAAGTATATTCTGTACCTTGAATTTATATTTCAATTTCCCCACTGTACTTCCTAATAATTAGACTTCCAAGCAGAGACACTAGCATTTGAAAGACAAAAGCTTGACTTGTTTTGTGGCTGTGACTTCTGACATCACAACATGAGTTATTCGGCACTTGTCTTGTAAAGGAGGGCTAAAAAAAGATGACATTAGGACTTTGTTTATGTGAGTTTGTAATTGCAGCATGGATTGTTGCTGTTTTGAATTTTATACTTCATGCTGAAAGTACCTCTCTTTCATATCCACCTAGTACACAATTGATCTGCATGTAAGTCATTTAAAGTCAACATATTTCCAAGAAAGTTCAGTTCCTACCATCTTATTATATTTACTTTGAAATCATGAACACTGAGCTCTAATGCTTTTATGGAAACTGTTGGTTTTGAGCTGTGTTCTAAAGATAACTCACTGCTAGCAGACAGCTTTGAAAAGTCTGAATCATTCTGAGTGCATAAGCAGAGGAGAACAGTTGTGTTTGAAAGCATGCTGAAAGCACAGGGGTTTTCCTGGAGGACAAACGCTGATTTTGAGGGAAAAGTGTGAAACACAAACACAAAGCTCACCTTTCCCAGAACTGTACACCTTCCAGCTGTCTAAATCGAGTCTAAACACTTCTTTCTTTGGATACATAAGTCAGAAATTGATGTGCTGCACAAATAATTTAACAACGTTCAAGAGCAATCTAACATACTGGAGAAATTGAGAACAGAAGTCAGAACCTGGATGAAAAGTGACATTTCATGAGAGAATAAAATGAGCCTGTTAAAAACTTCTGAATAAGCATGATATTAAAAAGTGAGTTGGCAGCAAGCATAACATTTGAAGGATGACAATTTTTTTTGAAACTTTGGGTTTTTTCCAAATATATTCTATTTATTATATATTTTACCACAGTCCTTTACAGTCCAGTTAATTTCAGTTTCCCTTACTACAAGTGCTATAATGTAGACACTAACAGGGCTGGTTCCCTTGAAGGGTTGAAAACCTTAAACAGAAATAAAAGGTGACATGCAGGGGACAGGAATGATTACCTCCATTATGCAATGAGCTTCTGGAAAGGGGAAAATAGAGTGATTTGCCCAAAATTACCTGAAGTAAATTTCTTGCAGAGCTCAGGCAGAATTGGAGCTTTCTGAGTCGATGACTGATGAATTATTCTTATTACTAAACTTGGTCCTCCCCGTGCACAGATCTGCAGTGAAAACAAGCCACCTTTATGTCCAAATTCTTGTCTTCTGAACATGAATTATCCCTATGACTAGGTAAGCAGCAAATGTGATCTCCACCCAAGGCCCACACCTTCTCCTTTCCACCTCCTCTCCTACAGAAAGGATAACTTTCTCTCTGTGGCTCCAACCCATTCCCTGTGCGTTCATTTCTCATAGCCCAACTGAAAAAAATATATTCAGAAGGAAAATACCAAAGGACATACAAATACTGAAGGCTGTAAACCATCTCAGGACTACATTGCTTCCTTACACGGCTGCCGTTTCATACCACTCCTAGTCATTAAGAATCAATAATTCTCCATGCTGTTAATGTTTGAGCTGCTGAATCTCTAGGGCAAGTCTGAGGAACTATAAACCTCCGTGTGGAGAAGCACGGACAGGCACTACCAACCTGCACAAAGGTAATTCCCACAGCTGAAAGAAAGAAGCATTCATAGAGCAAAATAAGGTCTTCGTGTTACAGGTAAGGGATGATCTAACTGTCATTTCACAGGAAGATTTTAAAACCTGAAGCACATGCTTTGCTGAAGGCTTTTCAGGCAGCATTAGGAACTCAGCTGTCCTTGTAAAATGGATGACTGATGTGTTAAGACTGAGTGTGGTTTGTATTTGATTTGGACCAATTTCCTCTGTGTTCTCTTTACTGAATTTGAACATCTGAAATAAATCTTTTAAAGAAAATAACTTTTTATTTATTTATGAATTTATCTATTTAATTTTTGTGGAACCAGATACTTGTGATTGTTACTGATCTTTAACCTCCAGGAATATTCTTTGTTCTTTGTATGTTTATTATTGAAAGTTGCTGGAATATTTATATGATGGTTATCCTGGAGATTTCTGTTCAGACATGGGAACCATAAAGGATTACTAGGTGTATAGCACTGAGACAAAGCTAAGAAATGAAGGGGAAAATATGGCTCCGACACTCAGCCAGATCTCAGGCTGCTTTCAGTTAAGCTGATCGTATTCTAACCCTGAAACTGTCTATTACTGAAAACTTTTGTATGAATTTATATATACTGAAACTGTATTCCAAGTGACAGAATAGAATGTATTTTGGTGCTTTGGTCCTTGGCAGTGCAATGCTTTGTGAGACTTGGTAACAGCTTCCAGCCAAAAATTAACGTTCAAGGACTGATCAAGCCACTCATCCTGGCCTGGCAGCAGGCACCACAGTGGAACAACATTAGGGAATGATTGAGTAAGAGAAGGGAACAGTGAAGGCACTTGCCATGCAAACCTATAACCTACAAAATGGCTGTATTTCTACTTTTGCGTTTTGTAGTCGGATTGGGACAGAAACCTGACTGAGACACAGCGCAGTTGGGCAGCACATGAAGGAGTGCATTTCCCAGCATTTTCTGTCCTCCATACTAAGGCCGGACGTGTCCCCTACTTAAATTTTCTCCTTGCCATAGTAAGTCTTGCTCCATCTCTTTTTCCTGAATCCAGACCACGGTATCCCCAGACCACCCCATGCACAGATGAGGGCCTTTTCCCTCACTTCTTGCCAGGCTCTCGCAGTACTTTTATCTCTCCCGTGTCCCTCCACCACCGGCTGGCTGAGAGGCATGTATCTCCCTAAGAGGGGCAGATGAAACCATGCAGGCAGCTACTGGGCACACAGTGCAGCCTTACCCTCAGGGAGTACATGCTTTTGGGTCCTTTGTCTCACCTACCACCCCAAATTAGTAAGAGATTAGATTGTTAAAGTTCCCACCCTGCCATTAAGTGTGACTAAAACTGGCCAATGTATCCAGAAAAGACCAGGAGCAGGAGAGCAGAGAGGCTGTTGGACTTACAGAGGAAATGAATGAGTTTCCGCCAAGTCTCTAACTGAACTATCAGTAACGGTCTTGGTTCAAAGTGCCTTTCCAGGAGGTTCAAAGTGTCTTCCTGACCTGTGTCCTGCCTGTGCCAGGCTCCAGCACCTCTGGCTGCAGGCAGGTCAGTGAGGGAGCCATGCAGCAGGCATCACTGCCAGGCAGCTACCACGGGTTCACCTTCAGCCCTAGTTTCCTGACACATTTATTGATTTTCCTGATCAATAAAGGTTTCAAAGGAGCACCATTTTATCTTCATCCCATGTTCATGCAGCTAGCTCCAGCCCAAGAAGAGAGCCCAGTAATTTCAAAGAGTGTAATTGCGCACACTAGAAGACCCTGCTGAAAATGGGATTTGCAAGATAAAATCCTGTGTCATATCCTAAAATGAATGCTGGAGAAAACAACACTATGGGCAGCAGTTTCTATGCTTACAGGTCCCCTTTTTGGTCAGCTGTTGATTTCCTCAACAAGAAGGAAAAGGAGGGAGAGAGGGGAAAGTTATGATGGGAAGCCCAAGCAGGAAGATATCTGGAGGGAGCTGTGCCTGTACACTGCCTCCCCAGTGCCATCTTCTCCTTGGGATCCTCCATGGGGCAGAGCTGTGGTAGCTGAAGATTACCTGTAGGTGTGAACCACATAACATGGAGCACCACTGAAGATGGCAGCACTGTACACCATCTTCACCTCTTTCCAAAGCCGGCTTTGTCCCTCTTGTTAAAATCTAGAAGTTGTGGGAAAGCAGGGTTTCAGTTTTGAAGAACCCGTCTAGTTTCCAGGAGGATGTAACACAAGTCATGGCAGTGTGTGCTCAGCGTTTTTTTGGCATTTGAGGCAGGCAGTGCTCCTTGGGCTTGGCAGTTTCATTTCCAGTAACCATGTGTTTTAAGGGCCTTGGCAGTTTCATTTCCAGTAACCATGTGTTTTAAGGGTGCAGGGAGGTTGCATAGCTTGAAGTTTTGTGCCGCTTTCTACCTTTGACTGCTCTTGGAGGCTCTCACAGGATGTGGCACCTCCTACACCACTGGAGACACACCTAATGGGAGTGACCTTCCCAATCAGCCCAGAGACACCAGCAGAATTACCTCCTGTGGGCAAAGCTGCGCCTGGTCCTTCAGGGCAAACTCCTCTCCTGCTCCCTCTCTACAGCTTCCAGAAGGCTTAGCTGTAGTCTTTATTCACAAATAGATTGGGCCAGCTCTTTGAAGTTAAAGTGTCTGTCACCTCTTCTTTGCAGGACCCAAACCAAAGCCTATTCCAGTATGTTTAAGCTGTGTGGACTTCAATTTCTGCTTGTCATTCATGTGGTGAGTTAAAGCTTTTCCTCTGTTTATCTGAGAGCAAATGGCAAAGGTTACCTGTGGGCCTCTGAGCCCCAGTCCGTGGGTGTCCTAGTCCACAAGTCAGTCTGACAGCATGCTCCAGCAGAGCAGCTGTAACTATGGGTGCGGGAGTACAGCACTGGTACATGTGTGACCCATGGCCAAAAGTTAAGAAGAGATGTCAGTCATCAAGAAAGAAATTAAAAAAGCCTAAAAGACACATACTTATCCATTTTGCTCTTGTACTTCCTCCTTAGCTATTTCTTCTTTTCCAATAAGTGGGTTTCATGCTAGGAAAGAATGAAAAATAATGCAACAAATCACCAAACAGTGAAGACATCTGTGTCGTGTTCTGTATTATAATCCATACATGTGCTGACATATTAAATGTATTCCAAGACATATAATGGCACATAGTTTAAACCATTCATATTAATTATATATGCTCATTGTGCTGTCTATATAAATCTCTTTTCAGAAGATTTTCTGATGCTGAAATGTATTAATTGTGCTATTTATGGTTGTCATCTCTTAAATTAAATAGATTGATGTTTGTGAAGGCTACAGTGATGTCTTGTACTTTACAATTGAAATTGACAGAAAAGATAAAAAAAGGAGTCAAATTCAAGTCTATTAAAAAATGCCTCAGAGTACGGAGACCCTGAGGGGTGGGACTGATGTACAGTAGTGAGTACCTCCTTCTTCCTTCACATTTCAAAATCTGCTGCCCTTAATAGTACTGGCCCACAACAAAACCACTCTGCAGGCTTTACAGCCATCTTCAAAAGGGATGCCAGTCAGATACAGACCAAGGAGAAAAGCTTATTTCCCCTTCAGGCCCCTGAGTATTGATTCATGCTGTAGACATACGTTTGGAAATATTTATGGGCCACATAAAGTAATTTTAATCCACAGGAAGAGATATCTCTTATTTGCTCCACAGCCTGCACTTTGAACCCTTTGGGTTTTATAGCGTCAGCCTTTGTTCCTCCATGGCGGAGAACACGACCAAGAAAAAACCCTGCGCAGAATGGCCCTGGGAAAAACCTCCAGGAGCCAGGTTGTGCCCACCAGTGCAACACAGGAACAGCCACAGCAGGTCAGATCTAGGGTCCTGCTGTCTTGTTCCAGGCAGAGGCCAGCAGTCAGCATTGAGCAATAATGGTAAAGGGTAGCTGTAAAGTATTCTCTCCTGGTATGCGAACCTATTACATGGCTTTTTTTTTTACATTTTTCTACTGCTGTTCACTAGCATCTCTCCTCCTCCTTCCCCAGCTCTCACTATATTCTAGTATTCCTGTTTGCAAGAAGAGACACAAACCCTTGTCGGTGAGGAGGGCAGCATCTCTGGCTATTATTAAGCAGAATCTGGTGTTATTCAAACATAACTTGGGACGCACGCACACACACACACAGAGCAGCACTTTAGGGTAAATCGTGCTGAACTCAGTTATGTTTTTGTCATAGACAGAATTAAGTTTTTCCTTGGTAATATGTAGACTGTGCTTTTCTGTTAGAGGCTGAGTAGCTGTCCCAGCAGCAATAGCACCAAATCCAGGGGAAAAGTCATGCAGCAGAGAACATGTGCTCCCAGAGCCTGGCTCCATGAAAAAATAGACAGGGTGGCAATGGCACTTCAAATCCATAAAGCAAAATTAAGTCATTTTTACTCCAAAAGAAAGGGAGTTTTACCTGTGCAGCCAAACGATGGAGGCCTAATTCTGGCAGGCAGCTCCTCAGCATTAGCAAGACCTTGGTGACAGGGAGGGAAGGGTAGGTGTTCAGGGGAGTTTATTCTTGCATTTGGAGAAAGTGGTAGATTATCTGAACCACAGGATGAATTGTCTTGTGTGCAAGGGCTGCTCTGGGAGGCTGAGTTTTGCTTTGCTTTTCTTGTTCGAAAACAAGAGCAGCACTGAAATGTTAGGGCAGGAGTGTGTGAGGAGGTCTTTGGGAACTGGGGAAGGGATGGTTGTAAAGCTCATATAAAGCTCAAAAATAATTTGCCAGAAAAAACACCATGTGAAGGCATTGTCAGCCATTAGGAAGAAAACAGTGGCTGAGACAGACTTGCAAGGCATTTTTGCCACAAGGTAGAAGCCAAAGATCAGCAGGATGTGTTTGCTCTGGCTGTGGTTTGCACTCACATGCAGCTGATGTGAAGTCACAGGGCTCAAGCAGCTTTCCCAGATGGCTGTGGCTGTGAGGGTGCTGGGGTAGTAGGGGACCTGGGGAGCTCCACCTTTTTCCCCTTACAAAAAAGGTTTGGATTTACTCAGGAAATTACAAGTGGTGCAACCCCAGTTCCTTCCCATCCCCAGATGTGGCACAGGGTCTCTCCCAACACACTTGTGGCCATGGGACTGTGTGGCTCCTGAATGGGATGTGACTGGTCCTGCTGGGGACACAGAGGTGGTCCAGAAATGCTTTTATGAATTTTTTCTTGCTGTCAGTCTGCATTCAGCTCTTCGGTGCTCTTGTTTGCTCTTGAAGGTACATCAAATCTCATGTAATTATGTAGTGGTCAGAAAAGGGCCGGGCCCAAATGTTTGTTTCCAAATTGATTAATAAATAACACTGCTTTTAAAAATAAATGTACACTAACGAACCCAGAGATGTTCAGTGCAAACCAGTAAGAGTCTCCTCCATTATATTACAGCAAAATGACTCTCAAGAGGTTCAGTTGATGGAGACCTGATGTTTGTATGCGGTGACAGCAAACATCCCTCATCTGCTTTCCTCCATCCCTTTCTCTATCTCACACAGGCAATGTGCCAGGATTTGGGGGACCTGCATGTGACTGGGCCTCTGAAGGACATGAATTTCTCTGTTCCAGAAGGAGGGGGAGTGCGCTTCATTTACCAGGTAATCAAGTGTCTCTTGGTAGCCAGCCCAGTCAAAACCCCCATAGTTTGCACACACTGACCTTATGGGCAGTGTTGTTATCTGTGCTGGTGGGAAGAAAAATCCCCTGAGAGGATCTGAAATTAACTTTGACTTCCTCTATCTGGGAATTCAAGAGTCTGCATGCAAAAAATGTCAGACAGTCCCTTCTCAAACACATTTTGAGATGATATGCTAAGAGAGGGATTAATTAAACCAGCATTCCTAGAGAATGGGTTTCCATGTAACTTGTGTCATGATTTTCCTTCAGCTCTGAGGTTTTCTTCCCAAAGCCATAGCCACAGAAGGACAGATTCAGCTCTCAGGCAAATGGAGAATGTGTATCATTCTTTTCCATTCCCGTGCTCAGACAAAGCCCCGTCCTAGCAGACGTTTGCTTTGGAAAGAAACCACAGCTGGGATTTCCTGCAGCATTCAGGAAATAATGTGAAAACTCCTCTGTTGAGGATCAGAAAAGAGCAGATTTGTTTGAGCAGACTTTTGGAATATCATTCCCTCAGCCAAGCACACTGTTGGCCATAGATTTTAAAGACATAAAAGCATGAAATTATTTTGATTATGGTGAAAATGCTGAAAAAAGGGGATGATTTTTTCCTCTGTTTTTAACTCATTCTAGTTCACATCTGAGCCACCTGCTGTGAGTTTCCGAGCTACTGGTGAAAAAGATGGAATAATAGACATTGTGCCAAGGACAGGCATCCTGTATCTCAATGGGTCTCTGGACTGGGAGACCAAAGCAGTGCACAGGCTGCAGGTAAAAACTCAGTGAAAAATAGGAAGGGAGGGTTATTCATATTGACTCTTTTTTGATAAACCTGAAACTAATAGAAAACTGCTGAAATTATAAATTCTTTCCTTTGTCTATGTTTACAGGCAGCTTTTTCATTTTTAGTATTGAGCTTTGCTGACTGGCACATGGTTTTTATAGTTCTGAAACTATTGCAGGAAAATGCTCCTTAACACACAAAAGTTATCTTGAGAAAACAGAAATTACCCTGATGCCAACACCAATACTTTAGTTCTCCTAATAGGAGGACACTTGACTGGAAGTGAAATCTGGGCCCATGAATGAGATTCATTTGTTAACCTTGAAGACTGATTGGGTGAATTCTGTGGCTGGAATGGGAAAATTAGCTATTGTAATATATTTAGGAAGATTATATTCTATTTAGTGACAAATAGTGTGAGTGAAAACCACAGAGGCACAGATCTAACCTCTGTTAGATAACAGCAGAAAGCTTGTTTTTCATATGTCAAAGGCTATTAGAAAGCATTCTGCGCTTGTCCTGCTGTTACGCTCTTTTCATAAGGCTGTCATTGTAAACACTATTGGGAGTGGGAAAGTGGGTAGGCGATCTTTTGTTCTCAGAGTACTGTTGTGCTCTTATTCTGTGTCAAAAATGGTGTTGTCTTGTTCTGAGGTACGGGCAACCGAAAAGGAGATGTTTGTGAGAGGATCAGTATCTGAACAAAGAACATTATGATGTTTCAGCTAGCCTTAGCTATCTTTATAAAGTCTAGCGCTTCAGGTTTAATGGTTCGTGTTCTCAGCTTTAAAGCACCCTTGAAATGGAATTAGAGAGGGCAATTTTCTAGCCTCAGAAGTTATTAACCTTAAACATGGGAATCCTTTACAGACAAGTAATGACAGAACTGAAAAATGATACTTGGTCAGGCATAGTAACTAAGGCATAATAACCACAGTTTCCAATGATAGGCAAAACAATAGACATAAATAATGATAATTTGTTCTATTATATGCAAACAAAATTAATTCTAACAGACATAATATATGCTTGGTGCTTTAAGGTCAAAGAAGTATAAAAAAATAAGAAGTCAAATTGTTTGGAATGAAAATGCAATCAATCAGAACTAGGAATGAAGTTTTCTTTACAAACCCGTAGATCAGTCTATTTTCTGGTTGATATTTACAGTAGCACACTTGAGTCTCTATATCATATTGGGTTTTCTCCCTGTTCTTTAGAAACTATCTAGTTCTATTTAAAGAAAGCATGTAGTCTAAGCTGTTCAAGAATACAAGTGGTCTGCTGAGACTGGAAGTGGGAAAATTGTCATCGAAAGTAGAAGTACGTTATTTTGCTCTGTTGGTATTTTATACTCTGGCAAATCATTATCAGCGAGCTACACCAGGGTATATACCTTGTAAAAGGAGCCACCCAGTGATGACTCTCACCAGATTTGCATCACAGTAAGAATGACTTAGCATTTGACATGCTGATGTTCGTTTATGTCGTTTAACTTATATACGTGAAAGTATTTCTTTACATATTTTTTTTTTTCAAATCAAGGTGGAAAGCCTGGATGAAAACAGAAACACAGTGAAAGGTCCATGTGCTGTTACAATATATGTGGAAGATATCAATGACAACCCACCAGAATTTGATCAGATGAAGTATACTGGAGTAGTGAGGCAGAACTCCCGTCCAGGTAATTGTCGTAACAATTAAATATTATAGTTAATGGGAAGCTAGGTAGATTAGTTTAACTACATTTCCTGACATCTTCTTCATCAACTGGTCTTCACAACTATTGGGAAAATTCTAAGCAGAGCTGGTGAGGTGGCTACCTGTGGGATGATACACAGGCAATGTAACCTCTATACGCAAGCATTGTTTACAATGACAGACACATAACTTTCCATAAGTTGCCTTCCTAGCTTGAGAGCTCTGCTTGGATGGGCTGCATGTTGAGGTTCAGTCTCCTCTTACTACTGTTTTTTCTCTAATCCAAACAGGCAAGCCCTTCATGTACGTCCACGCCACTGACCGTGATGATCCTGCCACTCTCCATGCACAGCTGGTGTACAGCATTCTTCATCATTTTCCCAATCCTTATTCAGAAATGCTTTTCCAGATTGACAATGTAACTGGAGCAATCTCACCGAGTAAAATGGGTATGTAAAAAGATTCTTATTTGTCAAAAAAGCAAGCATACGTTTCTGGGTATATATAGGAGCAAAACAACAGCACAGCTCTCATCTTAAATTCTTAATAAATGTAGTCAGTGGGACATACTCCACTGGGGCCCTGGTTTTGGGGGAACTTTGTGTCCCACCAAATTCAAGAGAAGTTATCAGAAATGGAGATTGGGATCTAAAAGAACATTGAGAAGAGAGGTAGATCCTCTGGCCCTCAGGACTACACTGAGCATTGTCTTGGGATTAATTCTCTTCCTTGAAATGTAGAAACCCAAAAGCAGTAACATGAAAAATACAGAGAAACTCAGCTGGCCACATGATCCCAACTGAATTGCAGTGGTTTAAAACCCCCTGTGTCTTCGGCTGGGCTGAACAGGAGTGCCTAACTGGAGTGAGGGATGTTCAGTGATGCATCTGCACAACATGAGACCACAGCACAGAAATCTCATACAGTTATGTACACATGATACTTCGCTGCATTGTGCAGAAAAGCCAGAGGAAATGACTTGCTAAGATTTGGCACAGAGGCCAATCTAAGGAGTGAGTCTGGAGCAGATGAAGAAGCATAGTGCATGTAGAAACATGTAGGGCAATGAACAGATGAATCATCTCCACAGCCTCTGCTTCATTTCACTTGTCTCTTTGCTCTGTCTCTAGGCTCTTATTATTTAGATCCTCAAAAGCAAGACACCTTCACACTCGTTGTCACTGTGAAGGACATGGCAGGAATGACAACGAATGCTTTCACCAGCAGCACCGATGTGATCATCACTGTGAAGGAGAGCTTGTGGAAAGCTCCCTCCATCATTTACATCCAAGAAAACTCAACCCAGGCCCACCCTGTCAACATCAGCCAGGTAGGGCCCTTGACCATGATCCCTGTACCTCTCCTCAGCGGCATGGAGTTGTTTTTTCACAGCTGACTGTGAAGGTGTTCTCACTGCACTCAACACCAGGCTCTTCAGAAACGCTTTGGTACCTCCCTGTACTTTTTTTTTATCGTATCCTTTGGGAATGATCTCTAGTTAGTCTCATTGAATTATTGTTAGTGTGAAAGTTAATATTGTTTGAATACAGTCAATATAAACATTAGAGTGACTGGACTTTGCCCTTCAGTTTGGAGAGGCTGTTAGCACTGCCTGTGTGTGACAGCATGGCATAGACAGAGGAAACATTTGGATAATTTTGCTGCAGTGTGATGACTGGAAGAAAAAGGGTGTTTTTCAAGGCTACCTGACGCAATATGGAAGATAAAGCTCTTGAGACATCCCACGGAGCTCCCAGACAGTTGGGACCCTCTGTGGAGGTGCCGCTCTTCTCTCCTAATGGGATTCTTTGAGCACTTCCAGCCTAATCCTAACACCATGGGCCCTCCAGGCTTTAGACAAACCAAGAGCTAACCTGTTGAAGGTTACTCAGAGGTTAGCTTCTTCTATCCATAGAACAGTCTGGCTGGGGGTCATCTCCACTGTGACCCTGGACCAGGGAAGCTCTGCTGTGACCAGTTTGGTGTGACGCAGCACACCTGCTATTCCAAAAGCACCTTGGCAGGACTGGTGCCTCCTTCGGCATCCTGCATTCCCATGGTATTCCTCTTTTCACAGGGCAAATGCAAAATACTTTGCTGATCACTGCAGACCGATAGCAGCATACATACATTGGCAATTATCAACTAATGGGCCAGCAGCCTTTCAGAAATGTTTGACTTTGAAAAATGCCTTGACGCTGACACCCAAATGCCGTCACCCCTTGGATATGGCAGGATTCCTTGGATCCTGTTTGCAAAAGTAATTGACTCAATGTTATTCCCATTGGCCTCAGTGTTTGTCTGAGGCAGTCCAGGGGGAAAACAGGTGAAAGAACAACTAATATTCAGTGGTGCTCCTATTCTGAGGTCACTTGTATATAGATTTCCTGTGGCAGCCAATGACATGTGGATTGCAGTTCCTGCATTATAGTGTGTATATAAAAACCCCAGTAATACTGACTTCTTAATTAATTTGGAAGTCTGTTTACTGCATTTCTTTTTAAATCTGAAACACCCCACTAAAGATACTTCATCACAGACTTTGATTCATATAAAGAGCACATAGACACATTTGTGCAAATAGGTACCTGGTATTAGTTTTATTGTTCCACATCTCTGAATTAGGTAAACCAAAACAACAGGCAGGAATAGACAGTGTAAGGAGATGGAATAAATTAGTTTCAAGACATTCAAATATATATAATGCTTTTTCCTCATGTATCACCTTTTAGTTCCACATCCCAAAACCCTTCCATAAAAAGATAAGTGTTGTAGGCCCATCTGGACAGCTGGAGAAACTGAGGTAGAATGGCTTCAACACAATTCAGAGAACAGAGGTGGATTATCAATCTGGTTTTCTGCAGCTCATCCCAAGAAACTGCCAGACTGTTAATTTTCCACTTTACGAAGCTAGCAGGAATGCAATCTTTTCTGTTTGTGGTCCAGAAATGATCTTTGTTAAATCTTGGTCTGCACTTCTGACTTCCTATCCTGACTCATTTTTGTGGGCTTAGGTGCACTCAAATGAGCAAGATGTAATTTATGACATTTTTGAAAAAGAAAAGCTGCCCAGGCTCCCATTTTCCATTGATCAGAATGGAGTTATTTACGTGACCGAACCATTGGACAGGGAAGAAAAGAATACCGTAAGTAAACAAGTAAAACCTCAGCAATGGGAGAGACCCCAGCAGGAAGCTTTTTATTGGTGTAGGGCTAAATGCAAGAAAGCTCACTAGAAAGGAGCAAAATCTTTGTTTCTTGTCATTTTTTGTTGGGAATGACTGGATAGATACGAGAGAACATTCATTTACTACACTGCGAACAGCCTTCAGTTTAGTACCCTACAACATTTCTTCATGCATCTGGCAGTAGCAATCACTACCCACAGTGTATGTTTAATGTACAATACAGACCAGCCATGGCAGGGTTGTAGATGCATGAGCAAGAGGTAGATGATGGCATTTGTGAAGGACAGGAGATTTGGATGTTTTATATCTATTCCAAACCCCAGGGGCCCAGGGATCTTTCCAGAGCAGAAGCAGAGTTTAACTTTCAGTTGCAATTGGGAAGTTAACCCATCTAGGGGCCTTTTAGACAGAAACCCCTCTGTCCCCTTTTGTTATTTGAGGAAATTTGGGCATAGAGATTAGATATGCTGGAGGAATCCTACCTCTGTATGTGACAGATGAATTTGCAAAGTGACGATAACAAGGTATTCCTGCTTTTCTTGTATTTTTGTGAGAGCAAGTTCAAAGTACGGTGAAGTATTCAGGACTTAAAAATTCTTTTGAGATCTCAGACTTCAGGCGCTAAGGGGTGATGGAAGAGTTCTGAGTTAAGCAGTGAAAATACTGAACAAACGTGAGAAAATACTTCAGTTGCACGGAGCATTCCATACACATTTAAATGAAAAATATTGTCACACTGGCTATTCACAACATCTAATCTCAATGTTCTTATTGCAGTATAATTTCTTTGTGATCACAAAAGATAACAAGGGAGAACTGGTGGACAAGCCTCTGCAAATTCATGTTGTGGTGGAAGACATTAATGACAATCCCCCTGTGTGCCAGAAGGCCCTTACTGTAATTGAAGTGCAAGAAAATGAAGGTGGAGGTAAGAAAATAGCTTCTACTCATTTATGCATCCTTCTAGTCCTGTTATTGTTTCCAGCTGGGTGCATATAAAGCTAGAAATTTTGATCCCAAAGAGTAAAATGTAGCTCTCCTAGATGAATGTTTTCCTGGGCAAATAGCCTTGCTGTTTTTAATTCAAGAATTCATGTGGAAAGGGTTTCAATAACCTGAGAAAAGCAGACCCAAGACCCCCACTTAAAAAATGCTGTTCCATTTAAAACATAAAATTGCGTTTTCCACAACCACAGTTTTGGACAACTGCATAGAACGTAAAAAGAAAAGCACACCTCTTATTACTAATATCATATAATCTGTCCCCAAGTCCTCACGTCAGTTATCTGGTTTCAAGGCTGAAGTATCTATTGTTAGAATCACTTCTTCTGATCAAAACACATGGCCCAGTCTTTTTGGACTGCTCCAAGCCCAAAACAGCTGGTTGGAATGCTAAAGGAAAATCTCCCAGAAGTCAAACAATTGTATCCTTTGCAGTGTTTTCTATGCAGTTGTGATTTTATTGCCCCTCTACTCTTTGCATTGATATGACTGTTGTCAGCATGTACATCTGTAGAGGTATAGGACCACTGCATTATCTGACTGGCTCTTGTCTCTCCTCTGCCACAGGAAGTAACATTGGCACCCTCTTAGCTACGGACAGGGATCAGGAGGACACCCTTAATTCTCGGCTGCAGTACAAAATTGGACGTCAGGTTCCTGATGTTCCTGCAAGTAATCTGTTCTTCATTCAGCAAGACACTGGGATTTTGCAGTTAACTGGCCGTTCATTAAACAAGCGCATTGCATCCAACTATTCCTTGAAGGTGCTAGTGACAGATGCAGGTATGTAAATGCCTTGTGATATATACTGGAATAATTGTGTTCAGTATCAGGAGACGAGAAGAGACCTGGAGGATTCACTGGACAGGCATTAGCACTAAGAGCTGGCTTGCTCTGGCATGGTACTGCCTTGTCCTTGAGCTTCAGAGAGGTTAATCATGATTCATAATACAAGCATGGAAGGAAACCAGCTCCAGGGCAGAGCATGGCTAAATTGGGAAGCTTGTTAACAAGTACTCCAGTAAGAGATTTCCTTCCACAAGGAAAAAAAGTTGAAGAGATCATGATTGTGGTTTTCCCCAAAAATCTTTCAAAGGCAGTTTAAGAAGAAAATCAAGAAATTAAACGCAGCTACTCAGAGAGTCCAGATAATGTATTTTAAAAGATTAAGAGCTGAAATGAATCTTCAAAAAGAATCTTGTCCATTATATAAATTCCCAGAAGTCTTTTGTGGTTCACTTAATGGAGAGGAAATCAAACCCCATACTAAACCTTAAAGCTTAAAGTTTTGTGCTGGAGTCCTCATAGTTTCGCAAAACTTGTGGATGGAGGAATTGGTATGTAAAGAAAGTAGTGTAACATATCTGTGTGTGAAATAGCATCATTTAGGCAGATGATATGAAAACCTTGCAGAGGGAGAAGCTGATGATTTGTTTTGGATACTAATTTGAATTCCATCCAAACAGATTTGTTTAGAATATTCCTTAACTTTCAGCTCACAAAGTGCATCTGTAAAACATGAAAATCCAGCTACGTATGAATAGCACATGACCAGACAGAGCATGCTTTTAAAATCACAAACCCCCATGCTATGGGTGCCCTTCCTCAGGTAACACTTAGATTTACATAGAACTAAAATTTAATGCAACTTTAATGAATAAAAATGGGGGTGCTTCCTGATGACCCACCAAGAGGGCAAAGTAGCGTAACAATCTGGGGCTTTCTTTTCAACTTGCAGAAGTAATACTGAGAATGCTAACATAATTCATAGAATCATAGAATCATAGAATAGTCTGTGTTGGAAAGGACCTTCAAAGGCCATCTAGTCCAACACTCCTGCAACGAGCAGGGACATCTTCAACTAGATCAGGTTGCCCAGAGCCACATCCGGCCTGGCCTTGAATGTCTCCATTATCACCCTGGTAAAGGCATATGATGAAAAAAAAGTGAGGGAAATTAAATGAAACAGGATGGGACAATGCCAAAAAAACTGGGAAAGTGAGTAGTAAGATACAGAGTGAGGTTGTCACTGACTAAGAGATATTGGAGACCAAGTGCTTCTTACAACAGCAGGACTTTGATTGGATCGGGCAATTTGGCAGCGCTCACTTTTGTTCACAGTGAACCCTTTCAAAGGAAAGTTATTTTCAGCAGAAGGACTGCAGTGACATTTGTTCTCTTTCCATGCAGTATTCCAAACAATCTGTGATGTGCAAATACATGTCATCGACATCAATGACCAGATTCCCATCTTCGAAAAATCAGATGTGAGTATTTTGAACACCATTCTTGATGTCCCACTAACTTTTGACAAATGTTTGAGCATACGTTCAGTGTCTATTGAATGTCAGTGGGAAAATAACCATATACAGAACAAGTAACAGCAATCTACTAGTGAAAACAAAGGTAAGGTATTGCTGCAAAGCCTGCATATAAATTCTATCTAGAGACTGAACAGTGGGACAGACTCATAGTTCTGAAACATAAGGTGATTTGCTCAGTGGAAAACTATGTGTGCAGAAAGAAATGATTCTATTAAGGCAGTTCATTTCAGAAATATAAGTTCTGGAGGGAAAGGTGGAAGAAAAGACTTTGAAATTAAATAAAGTAGCTAAATGGAAAAAAGCTAACATCTCCCAAGTTCTCTTCCAAAACCTATATTAACATATCCAGAAAAGCCCATAGGTGAATGGAAATCAAAGGCTTTATTTTTTTTAATCAGAAACAGTGGTCCTCTGATCCATGCCTAATGCATACCCGCTGGCCATTGGTTACAGAATGGGTGCCAGGCTCTTGTTTCCTCCTCTAGTGAAGGTGCTGGCATCTGGCAGAGAGACCTGCAAACCTTCCATGGCTACTGCCTGCTGGCCTAAGCCTCCCTGCAGGCACTGCAGTGGCCTACATTTATTTGCCTAAGCTACAACCACACTTATAGGCAATATAGGGCTCAGGATTGCTTTCTGGCCTATCAGATGTAGATGTCCTCTTGGGGAAGCTGTGGTGGTTTTGGGGCTTTGCTGACTGCATTCATTGCCCAGCTCTTTGCTGATGATAACAGGAGCTTGAACACAGGCAGACTGGTAGGCTGTTGACTTTCTCACCTCAAGGTCCAGGACTTGGTTTTAAGATGAAACTGATGGGTCAGGGCACACATCAAACAGAGTAAATGGAGCCGGGCTGCTAATGTTGCAATGGCCTATGGTGCATGTAGCAATTAAATATCTAACAATCAGTGGCTATGGTGCTTACTGGGTACAGAGGAGCTGTACTATTCCTGCTGCTGTGAGAACTGCATGAACGTGGAGTGGTTTCAATGGAGGAGGTGAAGGTTTGGGACTGTCGGCCACTGTTCACCCATTGACAGATATCCTATCACCTTTGATATATGTATGGCTAAAAAGGAGGATACAGCAACTTTGCAGAGGCCCAGCTTGCAGCTCTGGGTTCCCACGGGCAGTGAGGTAGCTCACATGTATTGCTGCAGGGCACTTCACTAATGCTTTAGTGCATTTTTCTGACTCGGTTATGTCTCTGCTGTGGAGTGTACCCACCACTTCCCTCTCTTACACAGCTGCTCTGGGTAAAAATACATCTGTGCTTGTGGGTTGCAACCTTGGTGTAGCGCTCGTTTTATCTGCAGATGGTGCTTGGTGTGTCATGTTTCAATGATCTCTCTTTCCTCAGTATCACAATGTGACTGTTGCAGAAGATCTCCCAGTAGGAACAGTGATACTAGAAATTCAAGCTACCGATGGAGATGAGCCTGGCACAGGGAGCTCCTACATCATTTACCAAGTGAAGGAAGGAGATCCAAAAAACACGTTCTTCATAGAGACAGATTCTGAAACAAATCGAGGGTTTGTCAGGATTAACAAGGTGAATAGATGGGTTTATTCCTCTCCTTTATATATATAAGTATATATATAAATATATAGCTGGCTCTGCTGCAGGCCCTTTCTCCAGCAAAGCAGGCCCTGGTTGATGAAGTAGGTCTTTATGCACCATCAAGAAGAAAAATGGCATTATTTCCTTTTGCAGCAGCATTTCTGGAAATAAGAAAGCCAGCTAAATGCTTCCATGGGCTGTGGTTGTGGCGGTGGGTTGTCATAGGGCAGATCCTCCTCCCTGCTGGTGGCCTGGGCTTTTGCAGTGGGAGATGCAAGTGATACCAGCATGTCTCAATGTCAGGATGGAGAAGCAGTTTGTTCCTGCTGAGGCAAATGTTAACTGTGACAAAGCCAAGGTCAGAGCATGCTGCAGTAGGTGATATATCCCATATGTTGAAAGCTGGAGAACACTTTCTCTGCATCCATTAATTTCAATACCAGAAATGCTCTCCCTTTGAAATTAGCCTTCTCAAAGGCGCTTGGACGATAGGTACAGAAAGCCTATCACTAATTTTTCAAGAGGTGATGTGTTATTTGCACCCGGTTTACCTGCTGCCAGCCAGGCCAAGGGCCGCATTTGGTGGACCATCTTCAGGCTCAGCTTCAGTGTCTTTTTTTCCCAAGGAGGCAATTGTGAGAAACTCCACAATGTAACAACCCTCGCATGACTATTGTCACCCAGAGGTCACCCAAGGCCTTCTCGTACAAATACTATTGCTGTAATCAGGACATAGTTATTGAGCTTAGTCAGGCAGGTGGCAACATTATTAGGAAAGGCAATTGCTGAGGAGGCCTCCAAATGGGCATATGGTTTCATTTAAATTGACTGTTCCCAGTGTCACTGTGCTCCTGACAGCTCCCCCTTATTTAATCTGTGTATGAGATGCAGTCTCCTCCTTGAAAAGCGGGGGACTTTGTGGTTTCCCATGGGAGCTCCCCACAACAGTAGGGCCATTGCTTAAAGCACCTCTTTTCTTTCCTGATTTATCTAGGCTCTTGATTTTGAAACAGCTCCAGTGTACAACCTGGTGATCAACGCCACAAACCCCGAACCTCTGGTGTCAGGCGTGCAGTACAATTCAAGCTCCCTTGCCCTGTTTAAAGTATTCGTAACAGATGTGGATGAACCACCCATTTTCCATGAGACATTTTACAAAGGACAAGTGTCTGAAGACATTCCTGTCAATACCCTGGTCATGACAGTGGAGGCCTATGATCCTGAGGGGGATACTGTACGGTAAAAAAAAATGACCATGATTTATTTATTAGATTTAGAAAATTGTTCTGAAAGAGGTACAAGGAAATCACACCCAACATTTGACAGCAGGAAAAGACTTTTACAAAAGTCTTATCTCCTAGTAGAAGGTGGAGGAATGGCGGGATGGTGGCCAGTGACCCACTTGGAACAGGCTGTTGGGCAGTGCTTTTCTATTCAGCTTCCTCTCTGTGCTGTAACAAGCACCAGCCAGTAAGCCCCCAAACCAGGAAACTAAAAGGGCCAATATATGTCTCTAAGGAAAAGGCAGAACTGGCCTGAGATTTACAGGGTTTCCAGATCCATAATGCCTTTAACAAATGAATGAAGCACATACTGCATACCCCCAGGAACCAGTAGGATGGTAACTGCTTTTCATGTTCTACAGAAACTGGACTGTGGAAAATAGAACCTTTTCTCCACCAAAACACACAACCTGCAGTGAAGCTCAAGTCTGTCATCGACAATTAATTAATTTTATTTTCCAATTGCCAAAGACAATATGCCTGCTTCCACTGTGGATGCAAAGCTCTGTGCCAGACAACTCCTACGCTTGTGAGAGGGATGCAAAACCTCAAACTGACCCATTCAGTGGCCCAATGCCATGGTGTATGATCAAGTACCCTTGAGCCTCTGCCAGCTCATGGATGCACAGTGCTGTGTTGCATGGTGTAAATGTACCTTACACAGTAAAGTCAGATAAAAGAATTATTTGTGGCTCTTGCTGCATGATTCCCCGCTGGGATGCTGAGCAAACCAACCCAACCCAAACAATTCTTGAAATCTTACTAAAACTCAGCAAAACACCAAGTAGTTAATAGATTTGCAGAATATGACTGTTAGGCATCCCATGGATTTTTATTCCCAGAGGTTTCTCATCTGGCTTTCTGCTTTCCCCTGGCTTTTGGGAACCTAGCATGTTTGGCCTCTTGTCAAACTGGTTTGAAAGTGAGCTATATAGTCCAGAAGCTCTGGGGGATGATGACAGATGACAGGAATTCATACATACATAAACCACATTTCTGCTAAGAAATAGATTAAAGGACATAAAATAAAAAGTATAAAAAGTAAAAGATGTACAAGCATGTCAAGATGCTGTTTCTAATGCAAGGGGTACTGAAAGAACAAAAGCATTGAATGAGAAGGTCAGGTCACATCTACTTAAGCAAATGCCTGTGCTTTACTAGGTCATATGTTCATGGTTAAATTTGTACAATACCCAGAGACCTTGGGGGTTTTTTTAAACAATAATATAAAGGCAATTATGTGGTGATGTTTAAAGCACATTCTGTTCCAAGGCTACCATAATGGCAATTATAGGCTGCTCCAGACTGGCAGCAGATAACCACTGGAGTCCACCTCGGGGTCCAGGCTCCTTGCTGATCCAAAAAAGGATGCCTGTCTCTACTGCTTCCTCTTTCCCCCAGGCTTTGGCTTGTGCCGCAATCAAAACCAAGATGTGGGTGATGTAATGAGGAAAGAGAAACATGGGGCTGGAACAGAGAACACTTTTGGACCAAAAGCTTAGAAGGCCCTAGACTTTGCAGTCAGGAGGAAGCCTGGGATGCAGTACACAGGCTGGAGGAGTGGTGGTGTTGCCACGGTTCTGCTCTCACTCTCAATAATTTTGGCTTCCCTTCCTCTGTCTGTGTTTCCTCTTTGGTTGTAGTCAAATCAGGACTCTTCAAGAACCCTCTCTTTGAGTACAATTGTGATCAAGCCTTAAATCAATGAAGAAGTGTTTGCTTTGTCAGCAACTTTTTGGTTTGGAATAGTATATGTGATTTTTTTTCCTGTCTCTTTCCAAAGATACTCCTTAGAAGGTGATGTGAGGAAATGGCTGAGGATTGATTCAACCACTGGGCAGGTATACACGGCTTCCACTTTGGATCGAGAACAACAAGCAATGTACACAGTCAATGTTGTTGCATCAGAGCTAAGTAAGTGATGAAACAAATACATATGCACACAGAGGAATCCCCTGCCCTTATTGCTTTATGAGGGATTATTATACTTCACATGACTAAACTCATGAAATTACAGGAACATGTAATGTATCCTTAGATGTTCATATTTCTTAACAATTTAGACAATTTAGCCTTCTTAAAAGAAATCTTGATATTGTAGATAATGAGGGTTAAAAGAGGCTTCATGAAGTTAGCTATCATATTTGCTTGAGTCACGCAGCACATAAAAAAGGCTAGAATTACTTCAGTGTTTTCAGCATTAACATTTTCTGCCACTTTTTTGCTCTATAGCTATAAAGATTTTAGTCTTTCTTGTCGGTATGTTTAGGCTTCCTGAAAGCACACCTGGAGAGTAACTTGCAACCTTGTACAGCATTTTACTTTATTATGAATAAAACTGGTACACTACTTAGTCTGACATATATTATAGCTACTAGTTCCAGCCGTTCGACTCTTTCAAAAAGTCCATCTGGGGAGATGTCATTATATGATTTACATTTAATAGCCGTTAAAAACTCTGGACTATATCTGATTGAATTAGGTACAAATCTAGAGTTCCTTTATTAAAAACAGATAAACCACAATACTGGCCACTGTTTTTGGAAATATGGGTAAAGATACAGTTCCTGTATGTCAGGAAAAAAGAATGCTTCCTTCAGCACCAAGATAGAGTGGGGATGTTCCTGCAGGAACAGGCTGGAGAAAAGACAGGGCTCTGTAAGATCTTCTTGGGTCCTGTGTCCAGGCCTTAGGCAGAATATTGACTTGCATTTCCTATCTATAGAAGAGAGATGGGAAAGCTAAGGCGTTTGTGTTTAAGTCTCCAAAGAGCACTGGTCACCTTGGATGTGGCCACTTACCAGATGTAATGCTGATGTGGCCGCTTACTGGGTATGATGGTCTATCTGCCTCCTTTCACTTGCTAGTTCTATAGTTAGCAAAAGCAGCTAGCATGAGTCCTAGCAACAGCCCAGCCTGTGCCCAAGATGTGCATGTAACTTTGCATTACCTAACTATAATATCTAACTCTACAGATAATGCAGCTCAGAAATCCAAAATAACCTTGACACTGCAATTACTTGATGTGAATGATAACCCTCCTCAGTTAGCTATGGATTATACTAATTTCTTCTGCCACCCGCTAAGTGGAGGAGAGAAAGCTCTGATTCAAGCTATTGATGCTGATGAACAGTATTATTATTCAACATTTACTTTTTCTCTCGTGGATGATATGAATACGAGAAATAGTTGGGAAATCTCAAAAGTCAATGGTAAGTTAATAAAGCTATTATTATAATAATATGGGACCCTTTAAGTTCTCTGGGAAATATAAAGAAATATTGAATTCCTTTTCATTACTATAATTGTATATCCAGTATTCCATGTAGAAAAAAAAACCAGGTTGTTGAGAAATTATGTGCATTTTGACATGTATTTATTTGAGCACCTATGTCATTATTTTTTTCAAGACACTATATCCATTATGTTGCAAGCTAAAATTTCACTAGTACTTCCAGCAGAAGAAGCATGTAAGAATAAAATGTACTCTGTGATTAATGAACACAAATCACTTCTGCTATTGAAATAGAGGAGTTTGCAAACTGCCTATTTCTGACATTTCATGTGCAAAGGGAAGTCGTGTCTTACCAAATGGAGTTATTTGAAGGGGGGTCAGTAAGTACATGGATAAATGCTTGGCCAGTAGAGCCTGTCTGACTTCCTACCAGATACTTGATGAAATGTCCCATTATAGAAAGCTGGGTTGTCATGATGTGAATGGAACAAGTTTTGAAAGGATAAATCATAAGTTAAAATTGAGGAGCTGGAGTAAATGGTCACCTCTTGCAGTGAAGGGCGTTCATGTGTGGTTTTCCAAAGTTTTTTAGGTGAACGATTTAACTTAGGCAGTTAGGACTTCTATGATTATGGGGGGATTATTCTTGGTTCAAATGTGATGCTTTCATTGTAGTACTCCCCAAGATCAGATCTGTCCTGTTGTGGAAATTAGGAAGTTAATTCTATGGCTGTATGATGCTGAAGGCCAGACTAGTCCTTTTTGACTAAATGTCTGCAAACCAATGATAACTGGGATGGCGGAAAACAGGAACTACCAACATGTACAAAGCAGCCTTAAAAAAGAGCATTTGCAGCTGGTGTGAATGTTGAGCTACATTTCTTTCTTGTGCTGACATGAATGTTCCATTTCTTACTTACAGCTACTCATGCTTACCTCTCTCCGAAACATGCTAACTTTGAAGAGAAGGTGTATAATGTTCCCGTAATAATTAATGACAATGGAAAACCACCTTTGGAAGGAAAAGTGAATGTTGAAGGTACACTATGCACAGAAGTGTTCACTTCAAGACAACAATTGCTTTTATGAATAACCAAACTGGTTAACTTCTCATTAACCTTATGGCATTTCTTTTTGCAGTAAACATCTGCAAGTGCTCAAGTGAAAAGTCATGCTTTATTGAAGTAGAGCGTCAGCACTCCTGGCCAACTGCTGGCCAGGCAATCGGGCTTCTTATTGGGATCCTGCTCATCATTGGTATGTCAATATTCTTGATTGATATGAAACCAGGTCTCTGCAATATGATGGTGCTGCTGTATTTCTGACACTCATTCACTTGTTGGGTGAAAAGATGTCACGAATGTTGCAGAATGAGCAAAAGAGAGAGAATCTCATGATTGTGTGTCATGATTTCTGCAAACTTGTAAGGTTTTGGTCATAAGAATAGCTTTATTTTACCTGTCCTAGATCAATGTACAATGGCACAGCAAACAGCTATGACAGAAGAAACTGCTGCACTGGTAGCACATTATCATTTCATTGCTACCTGCTGCAGTTTCCCTTTCAGGAAAAGAACCAGAGCCCTTAGATTATAGTGAAAATAGTGAAGCATCCAGGGAGGTCATGCTTACAATGTCTGTACCTGTAGCTTACAATTACGATTTTATCACCCATTTCACCTTCATAGCTTTCCATTTTTTGTATGGATAACTGCTTTGAGTTGTGAGAATCTGGCATTTGCATGACCAAAGTACAGTTACATAGTTAAGCAGTGTTATGTTCTTACAGGCATGAGCTGATGAAACTTTAACATATGGCTTAAAATGTTTTCAAAAACAAGACAAAACCTTTTGGGGGGTATAGGATAGGACAGGACAGGACAAGGCACGATAGAATAGGATAGAAGAGGATATTTCTGTGGAAGTGACCTACAGTGATCATCTAGTCCAACTCCCTGATCAATTCAGGGCTGCACAAAATTTAAAGCATGTTGTCAAAGGCATTGTCCAAATGCCTTTTAAACTCTGACATGCTTGGGCATCAACCAGTTCTCTAGGAAGCATGTTCTGGTGTTTAACCACCCTCTTGGTAAAGAAATACTTCCTAATATCCAGTCGTAGTCCATTTATTCTTTAACTGTCTTTCAGTAGTATGATCTTCCCCATAATTTTTCCAGGAACTGAGGTTAGACTAACAGGTCTGTAGTTCCCTCAGTCTTTCCTCATACTCTTTTTGCAGATAGGAATAACATTGTCTACTTTCCAGTCAGCAGGGACCTCCCCAAGATTCCCAAGACCTTTGGTAGATGATCGAGAGTTGTCCTGCCATAGCTAGGCTCCTTCAGTATTCTCTTTATCAGTGTAAATGCAAAAGTCAGTGAGGATGGGATCCAGTTCCCTAGGAAGTGAAGAACAAGAAGAATTTAGTACTCAGTCCTGTGTGATTTTTGAATGTGATGGTCACAAGAGCCAGGCTGGAAAACTATGACTCAGCTGTAGAGAGGGGAGGAAGCGTGAAAAACCCATGGAAAAAATCAAAGAAAAGGGATTAAATACGTTACAGACCTCATATTCGAAAGAGTTGGATTAAATTAGAGGATAAAAGAGAAAAACCCCAAGACTTATATAAGTTCACATTAGCTCAATTCTAAGAGTGAGCCCCCAAGAACAAGTTCAGTACCTAAAATGACAAAACCAAAGCTCTATATTGGTTTTCTTTTGTAATACACAAACCCCTAAAGCAAGAGAAAGCGCCAATACATATGTGATGCATATGTGTGTGTCTTTTGAAGATCAAAAGAGAAAAAAAAATCAGTGAACTTAAAATGGAAGCAGCCATACTCAGGCCATGTGATTGACAGAGAAACCCCTCAAAATGCGTCTGTATTATTTCTGTTCAAGCTTCTCACATCATCTAATTCGACACAATGCCTTAGTCTGATCCTTCACTTATTAGTGTCACATTTAAGTGAGAATTATGTTGGATAGCTGACTGAAGATGTTTTCATTACAAGAGAGCTGGTCAGCTTCAGAGAGCACCGCAAAAATTGTAACTGCTTTACGACTTTTAAAAAATACAGTGTATGTATGTAGCTCATAAAGGAATTTAGAAATGAATTCCTGAAATGAATATACAGGGTTTTTTCAATAGCAAGTTATTTTCACTGTAAATGCAAAATCAGATGATGGCCTCTCAGGTGGATTTAACAGAGGCCAGAGATGGGCAAGTACAAAATGAGAAGTACCTAAAGATTTTATGAAACCTGGGGAAATTAAAAACATTGAGTTTGGCCTTGAAACTCAGAAGATATAACCATAAAACCAGCCATCTTCTGGGGGCCTGTCTGGCACCAGAATGAATTCCTGCATGAGCTAAGGACTGTCCCAGACCTCAGCATCTTTTGTACCAAAAGCAAGGATCCTTTTCAGTCTTACATTCTGTAAAAGAGACACAGAGCATAGATACTGGAAAACAAAATACAGCACAACAAAAAAATAACCCCCAAACCCAAAGCCAATCCTTTCTGATGGGAGAAACTCTTTCACTGAGACAAATTTTCTCTCTCCTGGAAGGCGTTTCTCCCAGGGATAGAAGAATAAATATCACATGGCAGATACTAGGCATGTTCCTTGATTAAGTACTCAGATACCACAAATATGAATGTGAAATATGAACCACTACAGAACAGATATGTAGAGAATGAATGGGGCAAGGGGAGTAGCTGTGTATTCCTATAGTCTTTAGTAAAGGGTCAATGAGATGTTGAAAGTGATAGGTAATCTAACACTGTGAGGAAATAAATTTACATACAATGTAGCAAGGTCATAATGAATTTAAAAGACCAAACAGAAATATATACATTAAATATGCATATTTGATGTGTATATACACACATATATATGTATATATGCATTTGGAGACATCTAAATGCCTTAGATTGGATATGACAAGTGATGATACAGGGTATAAATATTTCTATTCCAAGCCAGAAGAAAATGTCAATCATTCTTGACCATAGGTGCATAAATCTCTGGGGTCCATCAGTTATTCCTAACAGATACCAAGGACTTCCAAAAGAACAATATTGCTGTCAGTTGTCTCAGCTTTGCTGTGACAGAATGGCCATTCCAGTGGGGGGAAAAAACCAGGGATTACAGTTCAAGACAAACATGACAAATCACTGCTCAAGGGGAGAGGGGCTAAAAAAGACACTTTGCCATCTGTTCAGATCCTGGAGGAGAAGTTCTTCTTTGAGGATTTTCTCCTGAGACCTGAGGTATCTGATCATGACCAAGCAGTGCCTCAGGCCACTGTTGGTCCAGCACTGCATGATTGTTCCCCAAAGCTGTTTGCTTCTGTTCAAGAGAAAAAGGAATATGGATATTATGGTGTGGGTGTCAGATCCGTTGCTAAAATGCCTTTTCCCTTCACTGACAATTGCCTTCTGTTTTTCAGGTTTTATTCTAGGGGGTGTGTTTTTTCACATGAAATACAAACAAAAGAATGAAGAGAAGAGCCATCAGAAAGATGTAAAGGATAAGTCTGAACTTGATAGGCTGGCTTAATGACTGTTCCATCAAGAGACAAAAATGCCCTTTGGGTTGGGAAGGAGTGAGCTTTGAAGCTCCCAAAGCCCAGAAGTATGCAATCACAAACTGAGGATACAAACACGCAAAAGCAGGCTCCAGGGCTTTGTCCTCACTTTTGTAGGTAATATTATTCAGTCATGAAACAAAAAATGTGCATACACTTCAGCAGCAGCCATTAATAAGAATATCAGCTTTGACTGAAGTGTTAACTTATGACAATGCCAAATGCTGAGCTCCTGCAAGGATCAATACATGGCACCAACCTTCTTTGTGTGGCAAGCTGAAGTATGTATGCACTTTCCAGAGGGCTACGTTTTATACAACTGCACATCTTTGGCTCTTTCTATCTCAGTGAGTTACTGAATAGCAGAATGGGGAGTAAAGTCCTGTGCTACATTTGAAGATGCCCCATGAAGCTGCAGGAATCTCTCTGACTCTCAGCAAAGGAGCTCCCAGACTTATCGCAATCTGTGATCTTCCCTGGGCATTGTCTGCTTATGTTATGCTGGTGAATTTGTACTAACAATATTCACCGGCAATGTGATATTTCTGTTTTTCAGTTTTGAAATCCGCAGAGTATAACCAGTTTGTGAAGCACAAACTTTCTTACAGTTTCTAAGTTAAAAAATGCACTCTGAGTCATGTGGAACTGGGTAACGTGCTGTTTTATCATACTGGTGCAAATATTGTTCTTGCCCCCTACACACTGGATAAGAATAAAAATGTTCTTTAAAGGTTTTAATGCCTGCTACTTTTATAAAAATTAAAAAAAGAAAAAGGAGTGCATGAGAGCAAACCATGGCTGCTTGGTTATCTATTGAATTTAACCCTCACTTTCATATTACACAGATTAAAAATGGCTCTCAGGACAGGGTGATACATGTCCAGCTGATTCAAGATGCAATGATTGCTGGAGGCACTTACAGTAGAATGTATTTGAGCCCAGGATGACACTTGGAGAAGGAAAGCCTTTCTCCTGACAGCATGCCTATAGAAGGGCATTTCTGGTGACAGTTTGAGGGAGGCTTTTCTTTTAAGCTATAAATAAAAGCTGACAAATATTGTGTTAAACTGAAAAGACAATATACTTCTGCAAACACTGAAGCAAAGGTCATATGGAAAAGAGTATGTTTGTTTACGCAGGATTTTTTTAATAGCTTTTGCATGCAGCACAGAACTAGAAAGAAAAGGGCACTTTTTTGGTAGCATTGCATTATAATAGGTTTTCCTAGAGTGCTGCCAGAAAAAAAATTTGCTTTTGGGCTTCAGCGACACAACCCAATTGTTGTATCTCTTACCCCAGCTTCCCCAGCTGCTGGAGCTCTGTTATTTGCTGTGGAGCTCACTGCTGGAATGGATTTATTTTATGATGGGAATGCAATCCATTATATTTGGAAAGTATGACAGTAAGTTACGTCACTGTGTCCAGACATCAGGATTAGTATACTGTTTTACAAATAAAGAAGCCAAAGTTCAGGAGTTGTTGTACTTATGTATACCAATACAGCTTTATCTGAAGACAGGGAAAATGTGCAGAAGTTTCACTTTGCTTTATCTCCCTGACCTTTCTGTTTGCCATTTTTACTCAAAAGCATCTCCTATATTTAGCAATTTCTTTTCTGGAGAAGTGTATAAAAAAATTGTCTTATTTACCTATATTCATGGCTGTTTGATAGCTGGCCTTATCCCTTCCCTCAGCCTACAAAGGCATTGCCACAATTTCTTGTGTCTCATGGGAAAATGCATTGTGCCATGTGCCTAGCTGCCCCTAGACAGCAAATAGCAGAGCTTCTAGGACAAACAAAAGTTTTCTCACCTCAGTGTCTTGATCACATCTTCAATCTCAAAGACTCCCAGTCTCAGTGTATAGGGGTTAACCCTCCTGCAGGTATTACTCTACTGAATGTGGTTCACTTATGGTAGAAGAGGTCTGAATGGAGCTGCCTCGGGCTGCTCCTTCTCCAGCAGCTGCTTTGGGAAAGCATCTCTAGGGGCTGAGCACATTTCCCTTTGCAGCTGCAATGACCTTGGGACAGCCCACACTCCTGCCTGCAGCAGAACATAGCCAGGGCCTGCAGCACCCTGAGAGCTTCACCCCACCTGCACCCCCTTCCCAACACCACTTGCCCAGATTTCCCTGCACTCAAGGGATGTGTCATATTCATGCTTGCATGGGCATTACCTAAGCAATGCAGCTGCTAATGAGCCTGCAGCTGGGGTATGATGGGCTTCTTAGTGCTTCTTAGTGCTTCCTGTACTGTGCCATAGTCCTACCCTCAAAAAAACCCCAAAACCCCCAAACAAATAAGCAACAAAAACAAAAGAAAGAAAAAAAAATTTCCAACCCTGCCACAAATGTTCCCATTTTCTTCACCCTCCTCCTGCCTGCTCGCCAGCCAGGACTTCACCCTTAGCCTTCTGGGGCTTTATTTAACCCAGTCTTCCATCGGTTCAGTCTTTTGGGAGCCAGACAAAAGCTGTCACCCAGCCTTAACCCTCCCCCAGCAGCAGACTGCTGTCCCTGGCCTCCTTTCCAGAGGACAAATTCAGTTTTCTTTGGGTCTCTGGAGAGGAAGAGAAGCAATACTTCTTATTGTTCCTTCCCACCATGCTTCCCGTCGGCCCCAGCTGGTTCCCAGCTCCCTGCAGGACCAGCAGATACTAGAACTTTTTGCCCTTGTACATTACATTTTGCTCTGAATTCAAGTTTTAAAGGATGAGCACTGCTTTTTGAGCTCCTCCAATTCCTGTCAATGTCTGTTAGTCACTGCATCCTCCAAAGTAGTTTCACTGACACTTCCTGGTAATAGCTAACAGCATATGGACTACACTTAACATATGAAGTGTAAAGATATAGACAGCACCAAAAGCAGAATTTAGTCCAAACTTCCAAAAGATAGTTCTCTGAAGTGGGCCGCATTATTTTTTTTAACCAACTTTGATCTATTGCTTATATTCAGTTTGTATGCTTGAATCATAGGTATGGCATACTGGCATGATTTGCGTACATACACGATTCACTACAAATAAACTAGTAAGGTCTGCAAGCATTAAAAGTGAATTAGTGCTTTAAATGCAGGATACTTAAAATTGTAGAGAAGATAAAGCTTTCCTGCTTTATATCCGCAGATTATCAGAACAACTTTAGACATTGGTAGCAGAAGGACAAATTTCAAAAACAGTGTTGATGGCTTTGGACTCCAGTTACAACCTTTCTGCCAAGAACAATATCACACAAGAAGTCCAGTGATGAAATCTGCTGAGAATATGTCCTCTGGCACTGTTCCTTTCCATGGCTCCTCCTCCAAGCATGCAACATCTCATTACAAGGTTCACAGATAGCAAAAGATGTTTCAGTGCTTTCTAATTCTTTTTTACAAGATTAGAGACTTACAGGGGTTTGATTATCTCCAGGATTAATGGCATGCATTAATTAAACTGTCATTACGCCTATTTTCCAACATTTTTGTAAATATAGACTTGAAAAGTACAAACAAGATTTTTATCTGGGTTTATAGAACAAATGCCATGGAACGGCAGCTGTTGGAGGCGGGAAAAAGAATTGTCCTTAATCCATGTTTTGAAGTATAGTTCATCAGCTGTGCTCACACGGTCAAATGCACAAGGCTGCATCCACCGCACAGAGCTTCTGCTGTGACTATTAATAAGGATGAAGATAAAGCAGCCGGTGCTGGCATGGGGAGGGCTGCCAGCCAGCTGTGCAGATGGGACTGCCATGCCAACCAGGCTCCTGGAGCCAGCGGCAATCATGGAGAGGGACAGACCCCCAGACCTGGGGAATGCAGGGACACATGAGTCTTCACAGTCACAAAACAGCTCTGTAGTGAGCTGTGCTCTTGTGGTAGGCAAGCACCCACCATGGGTGGGAAGCTGACTGGTAAAGGATAATCAGTTTGGGCTGAAAGAGGATGGATGCTCTCCTAGTCCTTCTGTGTAGCAGTGACTCCTAGATGCACCTCACCAGGAATTTGAGAAGACTTTACTTTCAGAAACAAAACAACAACAAAAAAGAAAAACAAAAACCAAAACCAAAACAGACCCACACATTTATTCCTGGTGTTATTTCCTGCAGATTTGCCAGAATTGTGTGCTGAAATTAGCTAATTGCTTGTGCAAACTAGAGCAAGGAACCACACAATCCATAGTTACGACTCCTTCCAGTCCAGACTTCTCGTGCCTAGTCTCAGAACGTCATTCTAATTGCATTCACCCCCTCAGAAACATCCTCCTTCCCTAAGGGCTGACTCTGGGCCTTGAACAGAGGACCCAGAGGTCTGCATCTTAAATTACAAGACAAAGTCCTAGAGCTACAATGCCAGGATGTTCCCCTGTGCTCTGTGAACAGAGCTCAGAGGAGGGAAGCACCACAGCCTGTGACCGAAGGGTTACAATGATGCACACGCACACCCCGCAGTGCCATCAAATACCATGGAAAAGTTCAGAAAGATGGACAACATCATCATGTCAAGAATCCTAAGCCAGGAAAAACACTTCCAGTTTTTTAATTGCGTATTCCAAAAGCAAACCAGAAGATTAAAGGCAAACCAGCAGCAGATCTTTGAACTTCTTGCTGAACAGCATGTTCCCCCACTGGTAGCGAAAGACTGTATGTACAGTGTAAGGATATGAACTACTCATGCCTGTTCTGTTTACAGCTTGGGGGCCAGAGAGAGGCGATACGTAAGGTTGCAAAAAGATATTGCCACAGATGAGCTCAAGAGGAAGAAGTGTCATGCATTTGCAGCTAAGAAGATGACAACTATTATTGCCATGAGCCTCATGCATACATACATCCAGTTCATCTGGTTATGATACCAGTATCATAAGTAGATTCCTCTTGCCATTCCTAAACCATTCTGTAAAACACACGTTAATGCTGAATATGGTCAAGAAATGTTTTTCCACAACCTCCTCTCCCAGTACACTCCTCCTCAGGACTAACATCGAACTTGCAAGTCCTGTAGAGGAGTGCAGGTCTAGCATTTCATTACTCGTTCTCAGAAATGAGGAAGAAGAACAGAAGCTGGAAGCTAGAAAGAGGGGTACTCTGTCTCTCGTGCAATAATCCCATTGCCAGATGAAGAGCTGGGATCAGCAGCCGGTTGCTAATAGTCAGCATGGGCAAACCTTCTGCTGTTTCTCCACCTGCCAGAAACAGCCTCCTTGAAGATTTCACATGCTGAGGTCCTCATTGCTGAACTACACTCTAAAGTTTGAATGATTTCTTTTGCTTGGCAAAGCCAAAGTGACACAACAGCTGAGAACACAAGATACACCCTCTGGTGAGATTCACAGAGGGTTTATTGCATCCCTCTGTACAATGCAGTAAGTTCACCTGTGCTGCTTGTCCCTTCCCAGGCGAGTGACTTGTCTGTTCTCACTCAGCTCTGAAAGACCATTGTGGGAAGGCAGTAGAGGACCAGCACTCTTAGAGTGGAGCCAGGAAAGGTTTGCTGACTTGATTTACCTGAGTTACAACCCAAGAAGACTTTCAAAACCAATTTGTCCCAGCCAGCTGAGCAGACTAACAAGAGTTAGGAACTGGCATAGCTAGTGCTATGCTGCTTTCAATCCCAGAGAGATGATGGTGGAAGAACATCAGAGGGCAGAAGGAACAAGAAGGCAGCACCAAGCAAGACATGCCAAAAAATGAGAGTAGGATTGTACTCTGAGTCCTAGTTGAAAACTTCCACGAGTGGCCATGCCTGAAGGCTGTGCAGCTTCTCTAAACCACCACTGTCTTTCCTACCTGAAAGGAGGTTGGTGAACTGCTGAATGCAAATACACCCTGAGTCTGGTGGCTAAAGACGGGTTAGAGACAGCAAGTGCCAGTGGCTTCGGAAGCTGGGGGATTTCCAGCTGCCACCTCTCTTGAGCTGCTTTTGCTGGTGGCTCCTGCTGCCAGACCTGACTGAGAAGGCATCTGTGGGTTTATGTTTTTATTTCTGGCCAATCTCTGTGAACCTGCAGGTTTTTTTCTGCCCTTTGGATAACTCTGTTGATGTTAAAATCAGCTCTTAGGAAACTTTTTCCATTTCCCCAGGAAATATTTTCTGTTAATACATTCTTATCCTTTCCTTATTGATTTTATCTGCAGTGCCTTTTGCCAAGTCTAATTTTTAGAGCCTTACGTTTATTGCTTTAGGTCCCAGTCAGTAAGTGTTTTGCTGGACTCCTTTTTTTTTTTCCATGATGCACAGTGCACTTCTTTCAAGCAAGGCACAGCTCAGAGGGGTTTGTTGTTTCTGTGTAAGTCAGTGTGGGCTACCAGACAGGATGAATGAATAAGAGATATGGCATCTCCCTACATGGTTACAGCAGGGGAGCTGAGGCCAAAAGAAAGTTGAATGATGCCTAATTAGTGAAGATAAGAAGGAAATGAGAAGGGGACACATGGGAAGCCCTAGGCAGTGTGTTTGCTCATGCTGCTGGCTATGTGGGTTCAAGCTTTAGAAACCATTTTGTACTAACAAGTCATTTAGTTATAAGTATCTTGTATTTTAGGAGCATCCTGGATGTTGGGCTTGCAGTTTTCTTACCTGTTAATGTCTCTTACCTTTCCAGAGCTCTGTGATGGTGCAGGAGAGGGTGACCCTAGGGACAGTGGGACCCTGAATGCTCCTGAGATACACGTTACAAAGTCCCCTCCCTGAGTCCCTTCTGCATTGGTCGCTTGTTTGCTTTGCAGTCATCAGACCACGTGCTTGTCTCATTCTTTTAAGGCCTAGATCCTGAAAGCTGTGAGCTGTAGTTACAAAGAAATGTCTTCTCTGCCAGGTCCGCGCCTCATCTGCAAAAGTCAGATCTGCTGAGAAATGGCTTTTAAGGCAACTTGTGGCATTCATTGCCTGCTTGGGGCTGCAGGCATTCCCTGGAGAGCCCTCGCTGGGCTGATGGCTTGTTCACACTGTCTGAAGCCACCAATCAGCTCCTTTCATGCTGTTTGCATAGATGATGTACCCAGCTCTGACAACAAAGACCACTCTGCATGGACTAAGCGAACACTTGACATCAGCAGCAATGAGCAAAAGTCGTAGTGTGGTGGCCCAAAGTGGGGTGTCAGCCCCAGCAGAGCACTCTGGTGCAGTGAGGAGCCCTGCCTGGGAAAGCATTCATAGTGGGAGGGAGGGAGCTTGGCCAGAGCCATGATGACACTGAGTGGGTGTCACGTAAAGGATGTTCAGTTTGCAGGGATGTGGAAAGAGCTGTTTTCCCAGCGGCTCAGGAAGGCATTATCACAGCAGAGCTGTGATGATAGCCACTTTCCCAGGGTGTTTAGAGTGGAAGATACCCTGGATGTTTAAATATTATTGATACTAGCAATCTCCAGAGCCTGTTTGGTTTGCAAGAGCCTATCACCCAGCCCCAATCTGCCTTTGATGTGCATTCCTGCATACTCACAAAGCACATTCATTTCCTTTTGCAGTGTTTTCATTTGCTGCTAGGAAGCTTCTTGGCCCCTGAGACAAGCCTGCGCCTATTCAAACATTGTCAGTAGCTTTCATATCACTGAGAGTCTTAAACAAACTCTGCTAGTTTTCTGCTGCACTGCATACCAGCATTTTACCATGGTCCAGAGAGTTTCAAATCCCCACAGTAAGACCTATGGCTTCTCTTCAGAAATGACCCACCATTACCACTGCAACTGCCAAAAATATTTGCCTGAAAACTGAGTTCTTGCCAACACCCACTGTGGAATCCTACTTTCTACCACTGTAGTCTAAAACAGGGCTTCCCTCTCCCAAAGAGGTATTGAAGGTGCCACCAGAACATGCAACAGGAGGAATAAGATGATGTACAACTCATATATATTCTGAGAAAGCTCTCAAGCTGCAGTTTGTTCATGTGGCAATGTTAGCTGAAGGTAGTCTTAACAGAGAAGCATGTCCATAAAACACTTCCACATGAAACATGTATAGGAGACAAAACAGTTCTCTGTCACAGAGGCCACTGCTCCCTATGGCACTTTTATTTGCGTCATTTTTTTGCTGTTATGATGGTTGCAGCAGAATAACTATAATTAACCTGACAGTGGCATTACTATTTCTCAGGGTGCACCACAATGCCTTCAGAATGCGGTGATATGAAAAGACAGGCAAGCATGTTGCAACTGATGTGTGTGTTACCAAGGATGTAGAATGGACCAGCTGAAACTGGAGGAAAGCAGAAGTAATGGAAGTACACAGTAGGGTTTGCAATAAAAGAGGCTGGGACCAAAGCCAGGGTGGAAGCGTTGACAAGGCACACTAGGGTGAAGCGTCCCTGCCCATGGCACAGGGATTGGAACTAGATGATCTTAAGGTCCTTTCCAACCCAAACCATTCTATGATTCTATGAGTCTATGGTTGAGGTCATGATTCAGAACACCAATAAGCCTTCAACATTACGCATCGAACAGGAATACTGGGGTGCAGTCTTCACAAAAATGTCAGGAAATATAAAAAGCAAGGACAGTAGGGAAGAGAGCGACTGAAGCACAGTAACTAGGCTGATCAGGAGCAGTCACCAACACCTGTGAACCCTACTGTTATGGCCAAGTCTGCCTCTGAGGAGTACTTGGTTATGCTGCCTGGCCTACAGGTACTAGTCTCCCACAGATCCTGGAGCATATCTGCAAGGCCCAGGCAGATGGCAATGGCATAACCCTTCCTAGCTTATGAATATGGGAACTTGTGGTGTCACCCTCTGGGGTTCAAGTCATGACCATGGATAATAACTAACAGGGGAGGAGAATGAGGAAGATGTGAGCAAACAGAAAAGGGTTAAGCAGTGAAACATGACAGTCTTTCCTGGACTTTTGTAGTGTAGGGCAAGAAAACACATTATGCATCAGTGCTTAAGCTGAAAACAGGTTTGAATAACAGTGGCAAGTAGGTTTGCATCTTGAGGACTTCCAACACTTGTCTGTCAGCTGAAAAATTAAGTGTTTTCAAGGAGAAACAATGCAGATGTTCCTGCCAAACTTTCTTGGCATGGTGGTTGATCAGCTTTGCTGCACTTGGGATTCAAGCAGAGCCAGTAAGTGCAGAGTGGAAGCAAGGAGGGAATCCCCAGCTGACAAGGAAGCACCCCAGAAAGCGAAGGCATGGAGGGCATTGTCCTGAGTGAGCGTGGTCAAGGTTTGGTGTACATCATATCACTGTGATGAAGACTGAGAAGTTGGTGGTGTTACCTAGCACTGATTTCTATTGCAGGGGACTAATTGACAGAATGATGTAGAGGGATTTGACAATGATGTTTAGAGGACTAAGAATTTACCATCAGGTAAAAGAAATGAGCATGGGCCTCAGCCTGAGATTACTCTGAGCGACGCTGCAAGGAACCACGTGCTCTAAAGGGCAGTGGGCAGTGAGGGATCCTTACATGGAGACATCCGTCTCTGAGGATGGCAGTCACCAGATTCAGTCTTGTGAGCAAGGCTGCACAGAGATGATTTCTGGGGGCAGGGTCAGTGCTGTCTGGAAGGAAAGAAGTACTGTGGGCTTCTGTGGGTTGGTGTGATCATAGGTACTACATGAGTCAATAGATATTCAGACCTTGAGTTCATGTGTCTGGCCACCAGAAATTGCCCATGTTTTAATATTTCAAACCCAATTTGTGCCTTCAGGATAAAATATCTTCTTTTTTTTTTTTTTTATGATAGATAAGCCTTCAAGTCTTCATATAAATCCAAGGTAGCTGGTTTTGTCTGTCCAGGTGAGGTGGATCTGCACGAGGAATTTTACTGGAGCTATCTTACTAGGATAATTCCAGCAGAACAACCTCTATAAATTGCGCATTTTTTTAGTGTTGTAACTGGGAGGTCTCAGAACAGTACAACTTGCATTTGCCTTTTACTGGGCATCTGCCTTGCTGTTCTGATTACTTGGCTGAGAAGTAAGTTATAGAAATCTAAACACTGAGGAGAACAAGGACCATGCTGCTTATTGCTTTGATAGCACAGCCTTAACTGCAGAGTTAGAGGCATCTGCCCCCACAAAAGGGAGCTCTGCATGGTTTCAGTGTGTACGTGTAGGGATGAGGTGATCGTTGGCTGCTCCAAAGCAAAATGGAATTCCCTGGAACATTTAATCTCCATTTTGGAGAGTACAGATAGGGAGGCCAAGCCTTTGGCGAGCCTGTAACATACACCAACAAGGAAGTGTGCATTTTTTAATTGTTGGATCAGCCCCCAAGCACCCAGTATCAAAACAGTGATGCAGAAGAGGAACATCTATGGTCTATTGGAAGATGATCTGCAGAAATATCATGACTGACACCTGTAGACATATTGTCTTGACAGAGATGTCCCAAGGCAAAGGAAATGTAAAGATTACTCTAGTTTTCCAAGAAAAGGGGTGATTGCTGTATCATGTTCCTGTACATCAATCTAAGGCTAAAATATAATGGATAAAATTCTGGAACACCACTGGAACATTTAAAGACATTTGGTTATTTAAGATACCAAAGTATCTATATCCGATGTAGAGTGTTGTCTTCCATTCACTGCTCTGATAAATGCAGGTGTGTTTCTGGAAAGCCAACTTAAATTCAAAATCAGTGTTTCCTGCTATCTTTGAAATACCTCATTTCTGAAGACTGGGGGATAAAAATCTCCAGGTTTGACTTGATTCAGAATAAATGACGAAGCTTGGACTCACCTGCAGTATGAACTTCACCTTTCACTAACAAGTTCCAGAGCATTCCTAGGTATACCAGCAAAGAGTGTTATGGGCTAGTTCTTAGAGAGAGGGAAAAAATATGCCTTTATTGTTGTTAACTCTGTAGAACTACATGATGCTATGTATGGCAATGCATCATCTAAACCCAGGGCCAGGAGCATCCTAGCTCAGGTACTGTAAATGTGTCTTGACTATGACAATGGCATGGCAGTAAACAATAACAGCAGCGGCTGTATCAGGAGAGGCTGCAAGGATGAGAATCCTCACATTGCAGGATCCATTGCTACCTGCAGGACATGTGAGGACACTGAGGGCGGCTCTAGGATCACTCCACTGAATTGCAGTACATGGGGAGAGGAAATTATTTCCTTGGATGACTAGACCAGACATAGCAGAAACAAGGGAAACCAATGAATAAAAAGCTATAAAAAGGGAGCTTAGGGTTTCCTGCACCAACTGTGAAGAAAAAAGGCAAGGATGAGGAGACTCAATGATGGCAATTTAAACTTGTTCTTGAGCCATAAGTGAAGACGTCTCTAGGAATGGATGTGATGACAAAGATGACAGAAGTTGCAAGAGAAATTGCCTCACAACAGCTATTTATTCATGAAACCCCACCTGATGTGGCCAATGAAACAGAGTGCCTGTGGGCAAATGGCAACAGTGAAGATGGACAGGACATGCAAAAAGGAAGACGCTGGTGTGAGAAGGGGAGCAGAAGTGAGTTATCAAGAGAAGAAAACAGTAAGGAAGAAAAACTAAAAAAAAAGGTTATACAAGAGTACAAAGAAGAAATAAAGCAGTAAAGAGGTTGTGGTTGCACTGAAGGATAGAAGAGCAACTATCTCCGCCAAAAGAAGAGTAGGATAGAAAGGATACAATTTCAAGAAACTGAGCTGGAAACTGGTAGCAGACCATAAGTGTGTGTCTTAGTTTTCAAACTGAAGAAGAACCAAAATGTTTAGGATGCAGTGACTCAAAAGACTGCAATCATGTGAACATACTCTAACCTTCCAAGTTCAGTTTGAAGAAAAAACTCTGCTGGAGCTCAGATGCTCCTGGATGTTCTAGCCAGAAGATACTTTCCAAAAGTTACCAAACAAAAAAACCAATGCTATTTTAGACTGAACGTCAGTAAGTGGGAGGAAATTATAGAATGCTTGATTATAAAACATAACTTTAGTAACAATATTAAAAGCTTACATCTTCTGGAAAGACTGCCAAAGATATGTCTGTAAACAAAAATTGCAGGTAATGAACTTTAGTAAAATAAAGAAAAATGGTGAAGCCGGCTGAACTGAGTAACTCAGAAAACCAAATGAGGAGGAGTCTTGGTATTTCTTTAAGTCAAAAATGCAATAACTACTTGTAGAGAAAGAGAAACACTCCAGACTTAATTGGCTGGGAATCTTTTCAAAGAAAAAGTTAGGAATGGTCTTTAAGGAATACAAACAAATTCTGATGAGCATATAAAGCTATGGTCCTTAAAAACTATAAACGAATTCTTATGAGCAAGTAAAACGATGTTTTTTACATCAGGGCGTGCAGAGATAAAGTAAGAATAAACAAAAAAACTCAGAATAGATTTAGAAGCTGCAGTGGAAATGAAAAACAAAACATTTTTTCAGCAGTATATTAAAAAAATAACAACCAAGCAAACAACCAAAAAAAACCACAAACAATGGGAAGAGAAGTGAAGCCACAACATAGTAAAGACTAAAGAGCTAAAAGAGTCAATTCATACCTTGTCTAACTTTACAATAGCAAAAAAGAAATAAAGTATGGAAGAAAGTAAGGCAACTGAAGAAAATTATTGCATTGAGGCACAAACAAACCTTCAGGTACTTTAAAAATGGGCTTTGGTCTCCTGAATTCTTGAAGAATTAGTTAGATGCATCCACAGTTTTGGTAGCCACAGTTTTAGTAGCAAGTTAAAAATGGTGCAATTATGAGTAGAGAATAGCAAATATGATGCCTCTGTTTCATGAAGGGAAAAAAAAAAGTGTTCTGGGCCAGGACCAGTACTCTGGCTTTAAAGAGCAAGCATAACTGAAGAGAAAGATAATTTAAGACATGAAAATAGTAGCTGAATGGGATAAAAGGCACATGGGTTTACGAAGTTTAATTATCCCAGACTGACAGAAGTATGAATTTCCCCTGATAAAAAAATACAACAGCTCTAATTCCACTGAGCATCAGCTGATATTTTGATACATTGTCAAATGGGAAATGGTTAATATAAGTGAGGAAAGTAGAGGATAGAAGAGGGATTAAAAATCATTCCAGGGTTTCACACAGAGAAGGCAAAACCAAATCATGTTGAAAAGGAACTACTGGGCTGAAGTACGTTGTTAGAGTTTGTTAAAGATCAATCTTAGTTTTATCTAATCAAATATTTTCCTTTGGGACTTCAGCAAAGAAATGTAATTTTTCCAATGACATTTGCTAGAGACACAAGTAGTCTGTAATGGCCAACACAACGCAGAACCTGAGTATCACAAAGGAATAAAAGGTGACCTTGAGAAATAAGTAATAGAAATGGGTTGAAAGTTAACAATATGAAGGGCACCATCACTTGGGTATCAAAAATCATTTCTGCTGTATCTGAAACAACAGATGGGAATGGCTGGGAAAGAAGCCTGCTATACTGGTGTGGTGCTGGACGAGCATGAACCACTGCTGCAACACAGCTGTGAGAAAAGCAAATATATGCCTAGTGTGTATCAGAGGAAATAACTTTCACTGCAGACAGCAAATTATGAATATTGGTCTCCAAGACACTGGGAGATCTCATCTGAAACACTGCTGACATTCTTGGTCATTGCCTGTCAAGAATTAATTGAAATGGGAGCAGATGCAGACAAGGATCAGACTGATGAATGCTGTCCTACAGGAGGAACCAAAGCCTGCTTAGCAGGGAAGAGAAAAGGAATACAAAGGATTTCTAGAAATACATCTGGAAAGACTAAACACCAGGGGAAGAAAAAAAGCTACATAAGGGAAACAAATTGGAAATGTAAACTAGTTACAAACAGCATTAGTTTAGATAATAGGATTTGGGGTTTATGACTCAGAAAAGCAGGACCGTGACACATCCTCCTAGCAGAAGCAGTGGAACAAGAAATTTGCCTGGCATCAACATGCAGTAGGATCCCAGTGTAGAAGTATTGCGCCCTACAGGGTTGCCTGAGAAGCAGGAGACTGCGCTTGGTGATCCCATGTGATCTTGGAGGAAGAGGCAGGCCCTTGTTTCTGGTGGCATGATTACCCATGGTTCCTGCATCTGAGCTGTCAGCCTGGTTTAGCCAGAGCTCTGCTTCCTATTCCTTGAATTAAATGTTGCATGCATGGAAATCTAAAAGTGCTCATCTTCAGCCAGCAGGGCTTCTCACTCTTGTTCTGCTTTAGCAGTACAATACATTCCTCCCATTTACATGAGAAGCTCTCCACATCAATCTGGCTGTTAAGCTTTATACTTTGCTATATCACTGTTGGACATGCATTACTGACACCATTCAGTAAGTGTAGGAACACATACTGTGCTCCCCTTTGGGGACTGACAGTTCTCTTGACTGCCAGGAACCTGTATTCCTTTATACACTATATGACATCAACTTCCGATGGAACATTATCTCTATTAAAGTTACAGAAAAAACATATTTCCAAGGGCCACGCATTATATAATAAAGTTATAAGCTGTGCATAGTTTTGCAACATATTTTCCTTGCAACAGTAAATGTCTTCAGTAGTACAGTGAGTGAAGTATAACAAAACCAGCCTACAGCTAGTGTCTAAATAAAACAAAGCATAAAGTGGATTAAGTGCTACCATCATTTTGTCGTAGACATGTGATTAGAACTGCTTTGTTTAAAAGTCACAAAATCTTTTTGAAGTCTAAGTTTGGATGAAGCTAATCTGCACAGGAAGCAATCTTTTTTCTTTCTTTGTATGTCACTGTTGTTCTTCCATTTCGGCTCCCTTACAGTTTGTGCCTTTTTAAGCAAATACACTGCTGGGCTGCAGGGAACTGGGCAGATGTACATCTCTCATTTTGCACAGTGATGGATGTGTCCAAAAGCCTTAGTTTCCTCTTGTACTCAGTCCAGAGCACAGGACCCCAAGAGTCAGATGTTCATGTTTCATGTTCACTGTAAGCATGTGAGTAACTTGGGATTCACTGGCCCCAGGATTTAGAAAAAAAACCAAATGACCCAAACAAACAAACAAAATACCCAAATCAAACCAGAACTGAAAATCAGTGCTTGTGGCAGAGAATGCAGGACATGAAAGGAAGCAACTAGCAGGGAAAGTCTGGATAGCAACTAAAGGAAAAGTAGCTGAAAAAGCAGAGGAAAAGGGAAAAGAAACAGAGGGAGCAGAGCGAGAAAGGCACATGAATACCGGAGGAGCTGGTGTAGTTATTCAAGGAGAAAAGCACTCATCCTCGGGAGCTAGATGGAAAGGCAAAAAAGAAGGCACAAAATTACAGAAATTTTCAGAAGTGGTTTGTTGACTGTGCAAAGCAGGTGCTAAACTTAAAGCACACTTAGGTGCATTCAGGGTCATAGAATCATAGAATCATTTAGATTGGAAAATACCTTTAAGTCATCAAGTCCAACTGTTAACCTAACACTGCCAAATCCACCACAAAATGAAGTCCCCTAGTACCATCTCTACATGTATTTTAAATAGTCCAGGGTGGGGGTCTCAACCACTCCCTGGGCAGCCTGTTCCAGTGCTTGACAACCCTTTTGGGGAAGGAATTATGCAACCTAAACATCGGCTGGCATAACTTGAGGCTATTTCCTCTTGTCCTATAGCTTGTTACTTGGGAGAAGAGACTAACACTCATCTCACTTTATTGTCCTTCTCTGAACACACTCCAGCACCAAAATGTCTTTCTTGTAGCGAGAGGCCCAGGGCTGACCACAGCATTCAGGGTGCAGATTCAACAAGTGCTGAGTATGGGGAGATAATCACTTCCATAATCACTTCCTGCTGGCCACACTATTCCAGATACAAGCGAGGATGCTGTTGGCGTTCTTGGCTGCCTGGGCACACTGCTGGATAATAGGCTAATAAGCATGAATGTCATTTCTTTTATGATTCTCATCCTAGAAGAGAAGGCAGATTAAGAACAGGGAAAGAGCATTACACCTTGAACACCCAGATGACCACCTTGTTTGCAATGGAGTATGTAGCAGCAAATGCCTTCAGAGTGGGAGTTCATTTACCCATTCCTCCATCTTTTCCCTTTCCATGAGCTCAGAAGAAAAAGGCAGGGTCTGGAGAAGCTACTCAGGGCTGCCTGGTGTCTAGGGGTTAAGCAGGCACTTCAAACAGGCTGAGGTTATGATTCATGCTTATGCCTTTACTGCATTTCATCTGCATTTCAGTCTCTGTGCTTTGGTTCTGGTCCTAGAGCACTGTCGGAACCAGAATATCTGTTTGGGGAAATTTCTTTCTTTTTCTAATTGGAACAGAGCACCATGACATTTTCAGAAAGCAAATTATGCTGATGGAAACACATAATTTCCTGTCCATAAGAATATTTCACATTGACTTTTGTATTTCCAATAAGAAAAAACCCAAATATTTTGAAAAAAAGATTATCCTGGAGTAAAAGAAAAACATCGCATTTTTTAAACTGATGGTTAAATTTTAAAGTAACAGTAACAAAAACCAGACTGAAATATTCCATTCTCCTTAAAGGCTTCTGGAGGTTTTTCTTTTCCAAAATAAAATGCTCTTGACATACCCATGTTTCCACGGAAAGTTTCCGTTTGACATGAATGGCATTGTTAGACCGAAAAAAAGTCTTCCACTGGAAAAAATTTTACTAGTTCTTGTGTGGCCGCCCACACCCTCTCTTTCTCCTCAATATCTTTTTCCAGCCTTGATCAGTTGTTCCCCTGCTGAAAAAGCTCTGCCTGCTAGAAAAGGAAGCAGAGACAACACGTTTTCTGCGGTCCTGCTCATAGCTGTGTGTCCCTTCTGCTGCTTCCATCAACTCTTTCCCACCCGAGACCCTGCGTAATTCAGGTTTTCAGGGCAGCCACAACCTCTATCTCTGCAGGACTTACAATGGGGCAGGATCAAACCATAGATCCCATCCTAACCCCACCAGAGAGGATACCTCACTGTGGGCAATGGGACTACCCTAGGTGGGACAGGCAGGCTCTGGTCCTCAGTAAACACAGCATGTTTTGCTGCACTGCACGTTTGCTCTCCTGTTCCCTCAGCTGCCTCAATATTACTCACTTGAGTAATATTGAGTAAGTGTTGATTGCTGACAATGAAAGGAGTTCTGTGTGCAAGCAGCACTGATAGCTCAGGCCTGAGGCAGTGCTGGCATTTTTTTAACTGCTTCTGCGCCACATGAGGAAAATTTCTAGGAACAGCCAAAGTGGTTGAGCATAAGCTCTGCACATAGGAATGTCAAGGGAAAAGAGGTATTTATTGCACATAGAAAGTCTTGGTTTCCAGTGCTCTAAGCACATAACTAATTCCATATCACTCCAAGACAGGTGAGTTTGCAGCTCCAGCAGCTCTGGTGCAGGGCCCAAGAATGATTTATTGCTGTCACTTGAGTTTGTTAACAGGGCACTTGGGCAGCAGTGGAGGATGGGGCCATTCCAGTAAACGCAGTGGAAAAACCATCCATAGTGCAGAGCTGCGTGCGTCCCGAGGAGCTGAGCAAGGAAGGGGGCAGAGTGCCAGCCAAGTGCCCCCATGTGACTCCAAACCATCTTCAACTCTGCATTGAAAACAGGAGCTTGTTTTAAAACATCTATTACAAGAAAGTTAAACACAGCTAAATATCACTCAGAGCCCTGCTACCATTTGGCTTAATGATGACGTTAAGAGCGGGGTGTGATGTGTCATCGTTCAGCTTGGTGAGACATCCCATGAACTGCCCCAGCTGCAGCATGGGATGGATGATGGGTGACCATCCTGACAAGAGGGCTGCTCAGCAGAGTAAGAAAGGAGCAGCAAGCTGGCTGTCTGGAAAAATCAAACACTGTGATGTAGCTGCTTACTGGAGCTTGCCTGGAAGGTGTAACTACTGCCCTTACAAACATTCATGGGACTACTGCTGGTACAGCTGAACAGGGACTGGAACTGCTGTGGAGATGACAAGACTCATTAGAAATATTTATAGGTCTTTAGCTGATTAAAACCAAACTGTTCAGCAATCAGCTTATGGGTCTATCTAAAGATGCAAGCAGAAGGGTCTCTTATCCCTCAAATATTTTACAATTAGCAGGTGCTATCTTTGGCAAAAGAAATTGTTAAAGCTTTGTAATATTTATTCCTCATAACTTGAGTCTTTGATGTGGCATCTGTCCTCAAGTCTATGTTTTGAAGGGAAATCTAAGAAACACCTCTGAACAAAGCAAAGCTTTATATAACAGTGTGATGGCAAGCAGCGTCACCACTCAAGGACCAGTGTCATGCCACAGCACTCCTTTGGGGCAGCACTGTCCCTCCTCCAAGCATGAGGCAACATTCCTACTACAGCTTATGATTCCTGCAGAGCTCCAGAATCACATGTCCTGAAAGTGTCCCTGCTGCGTACGCTGGGGATGCTACAAACCAACTAGGGTGAGTGGGATCTTTCTTTGTCACCAGTGGCCACCTCCAAGAAGTGCTGGGCACCTGCACTGTGCAATCTTCCATCCTCAAGGTGAGGAAGGAGGTGAAGCTGTCATTAGGCCTTAAAGACGGCTACTTCAGAGGTCGTATTCCTCTAGCTCCTGAGAGGTAATAAACATCAGGCCAGGCTGGATGAGGCTTTGAGCAACCTGGTCTAGTAGAAGGTATCCCTACCCATGGCAGAGAGATTGGAATGAGATGATCCTTAAGGTCCCTTCCATCCCAAATCGTTTTGTGATTCTGTGATTCTATCATCACCTGTGAAAGGGACATCAACAGCAGAGAGGCAGAGCTTGAGTGTTACAGACAGACAGGGAGCCCTCAGCAGACAATACTGGGCTTCAGTGTCTCAACCTGATTTCAAGTCTGAGCCACCTGTGTCTGCCCCTATCACTTGCAATGACACAGCAGCAGCACAGAACAGAGGTAGAGCCTGTATGGGGTTTATTTTCGCTCAGAGCTGCTGGCAGGAGCATTCAGCAGAGACACAAGAAGACTGCTCTGCAAATCCTTCTCTTTACACAAGTATTTCTTTCCTTGTGTCATTGGAAATGTTCATCACCATTTATCCTGGCACTGGCCAGGATAAAGCCAATAGCAGCAAAGCCAGAGGTCTCTGTTGTTTGTAATCTCTGCTGAGCAGATGAATCATTGCTGTGCACCATCAGATCATTTCTGCTTTATAACACCCTGCTCATTTCATCACAAAAATCCAGCCTTGAGTGGAGTAAATTAATTTGGCTTTTTTGTTTTGTTTTGGTTTGAGTTTTTATTCTCACATTCCTTTTGATATTTAGAATGTGATTTCCATGGAAAAATCAGAAATAATGATCTGTGCCTGGGGCCAGCTAACATCAGGCCACAGGCTGTGTTCAGCACTGCACTTCCCTGGTACCACTACTTTGTAGATGGGGTCCTTTGAAACAGACCTCTCTTAGTTATCCAGTCCATACCCTGTCATCACTTACTTGCTGTTTCATCACTTACTTGCTGTTTCATCACTTTGCAAAAGCAAGATAATTCTGGAAAGTTTATTAAGCTGAATCCCATCTCTCTGATGTCACGTTTAAAGCTTTCCCAGCCTTTTTTGTGAGTTCACCTGCGTAAACCCTACCCCAACTATACTGCAATGTGCGTCAGCTTAGACAGCCTAGCAGCTGCCTTCAAATCAGGGGGTGACTGTGTCTCAGTGGTGCTGTGCTTTAAGTGTTCACCATACAAAAATCTCCAGAGGATGCACTGAAATGAAAAGCATGTGTAGTTATCCATTGTATTGTCTAACCATACCAACCCCAAAAAGAGCAAAGAACCTCAGGCCCACCAAGATCAACAGGGATCCTCCCCAGACTTTGCAACGAGGCTGAAATTGTACCCGTCCACCATGTGTGCAGTGTGTACAGTGGAAAGTATTCTCTGTAGGAGCTCCAAACAAAGGGAAGTGGTTGCTCAGATAAGCCCAAAGAACATAAAATAGCTCATCCTCTGGTGTGAGTCTTCTAAGATGTTGCACTGCAATTTCTGCTGTCTTTCTAGTTCGTGGAACTTCTTGTATCAGCTGTGAATTTCTTTGGCTCAGTGTAGTAGTAAGGAGTAATCTGCAACATGCAGCTGGTGGAAAAAAGAACAGTGGTAACTATGGCTTGGCCAGAACTGTAATGTTGTAAAGCTAAATAGAAAACAGCTAGTGGGATGGAAAATTTCACTGATACCCAAATATACATACTGATATTGGGACAAAGACTGTATTTTCTGCCACTGCTCTGAGCTCCCAGGGGCTAGCACAGACGGTTGCATGTGCTTCTGCTGTGCTGGTGCATGAAGGTTATTGAAGCACATCTGCCTCCCATCCATGCCTCCCTCTGACCCATGTCTCGGACTATCACAACAGCATAAAGGGGCAGCAAGGACCATGGTGATCTGCACTGTACCAGCTATCCTAAGCATTAGGGAGAACTCCCAACTGTCGGGGTGGTATTGAATCTGTACACTTTGAGTACTGATTTCTGTGAGTGTGACAAACACATGAAAAGAAGTACCCTCAGCTGCTTCCCCAGCAACTGCAATGTTCCTTGTCATCTACCAGGTCTGGTTTCCCTGGGACTGGAGCAGAGACCTTTCTGCTAGCACAAACCCCTTCAAAGCAGTTCAACTCACTGGCCAGCACCACGGCCCCTATTCACATGGCATGGCAGCTTAGAGAGGCCTGCTTGCTGATCTTCAGCCAGAATTGGAGCTCCACAATTTTTCATTATAAAGAAACAATATTTTTAGTGTGGCTGATTTTTAGCAGAGAAAACAAACCCCCAAGCTTTTCTAAATAAAATGTGTTTTGGAGTTTAACTGAGGCTTTGCATGCACATACTAATGTCAAGCTTTATTTATTCTGCTTTGTTGCTTGAAAAGGCATGCGAGAAGCATCTTCCTGCATGTTAGTTATTATTTAAAAAAGCGAACTCTGTTAGTAGAACATCAAACCTTAGGTCACTGCAGGCCAGACAAAATAAATCCCTTCACCTGTGTGTCTCTGTTTTCCTTTCTTCCTCTGCAGGTTTACTCAAAGCAGGAGCTCCTGGGTTAGGCAATGTCTAACTGCATGTTTGTACAGTGTCTGTTGTGATGCTGTCTCATCTGTGCCTAGGGATGCTGCTGTACATTGTTTCATAATGACATGCTTGATAATTCTATACATTTCAGAAGGAGTAGTCAAGGTTGTTGACATCATCTTTATGATTCTGCCACTGCTTTATCATTATTAGCAAAAGTCACACCTACCCCTGCACCAGACTGTGGTGGAATAGGAGCAAGGAGTTTTCTCCTGTCTCTGCAGGACCATTGTGGGGTCGTAGGAAGCAGTGAGCTCCTCCTTTCCTGTGTTTCAGCCAGTGGAAGATACGCAGCTTGGGAAGTGGTGTATCCCTCCGGATCCCATAACAGGGTGCCTTTCATGCTGTTTGAGAGGAAGTTTTGACCACATGTTGCGAGAAATCACAAGGCAAGCTAGAAACATCAAAGTACAAGTCACCTTTGCTGCTTCCCAGAACTTCATACCACAGTGTGCCACAAAGGAACGACCATAACGACAGTCAGACTAATGAAGAACTTCTGTTTCAGAGACAAACACCCAAGCCTCTGAAATATGAACTAGTTTATACAGTCCTGCAAAGCCCAAAACTATAGGAAAGAAGTCTTTAAATGCATAGAGCCCTGTGGCCAGATTGCTACTCTGGAGGACTGCTTCTTGGACTTGCTCCATTGCCTCTTGTCCTACAGCACATCATACAAAGCCCTCATGCCTTCTGTCTGGGACTCATCCCACCACTCCCCTTTACCCTTCCCAGCATGATGAAGGAGACTGGTGGTAATGAAGCTGTTGCCTTTGGCTAAAGCAGCCTTAACCCTCACAGTGACTCTGCTTGCTTCTCCCCATCTTGGTCTCTTTTCATCTATCAACTCCTTTCTTGGAGGCTGGTAGGGAATCCCCAGCCAGCACCCTTTTCTATGCAGCTGCCCCACCACCCCACCTGTCTGCTGTTCTCCTTGCCACTCCAGCCCCTCTGGCACACCACCACGCAGCTTTCCTTTCTCCCAGGGGAGGTGCTGTGGCTGAGAAAAGTGCAGGCAAACTCTTCGTTAACATTTTGGGAGTACATTACTGTATGTGTTTGTACATAAACTCTCCGAGGTTCACCAAGTTAACGCTGTGTCCTGATGAATACCACCACTTCTGGGACTACCTCTTCATTTCACAGATAAGATCGCTACTTGCTAGTGAGTCTTCTTCTGATTTGTTTCTTATGATGTGTACTTGTTCCGGATCAGTTTGTAATGTTGCTTTATTTTTCCTTGCCAAGAGGTAAACAGCTACAGATTCCCATTCCGTGTTTTCTTGCCTTCAGCTCAGGGACATTGTCATAAATGATGTCCCACAGCTGCAGCAGATCAGAATCCATAGCTCTGTATTTTGAGATTGCTCAGCCACATGGATTTGGCAATGTGTTTTGGGAAGAGACCCCTTAAGTCACTAAGTATCATCAAACATGTTTTGAGCATTGGAAAAAACCCAAAGATGTGTGCCCATGACCTCTGTGAATAGCAGCAAAACAGATCACCATCTCCCACTGTCTCACAGGAACAATAGCCATCTCCATACCTACCTGAATGTGCAGAAAGCACAGCAGCTTTTTTCAGTTTTTAATTGAAAGAGCAGACACTGATAAGTACATTCTGCCAGGTTTTGTGCTTTTGCCAGTCAAACTAGTGAGTTTTTCAGTCATTCCTCATCTCTTCACACAGGATAATCCGGAAACAATGGCTTCTCAGTCTAATCAGGAAATGTCATCTCATAAAGCAACTAGCATGCTCTGTCTTCAAAGGAGAGGTTTTCTGTCATTCAGGTCTCCTTGGCCATATAAAAGAAACATTTGCCAGTGCAGACTGTAATACTGGTTGAATGTTATCAGCTAGTTATTGTGGTGTCTGACATAAACCCATAATGCTTGCCATTACCAAATAACCAATCTTATTTAAAATGTTTATCTACACTAGGGAGAACTGAAAGTCAGCAGAAGGTATATCTTCTTAAACATCATGCTTTCTGGCTGTAATACCTAAGGAGTCTGACATGCTGTGGGAAGGAAGCAGGAGCAGCCATGATATGCTAAGCTCTCCCTCCTATATTAGGTAATGTGGAAGTGGAGAAAGACGAGTAGGATGAAGAATGGCATTTCTCCTTTGTCCTCTTTGCTATATTTTCCTGTTGTACATATCCCAATCAATTTATGGCTAAGTCCGAAATTCTGTTTGGAAAGTGATGCTCAGTCCAAGGCTAATGACAAGATATAAGACATCTGACTTCCACATTGTTGCTTCTCTTACAGCTCAGGCTGGTGTTAAACAGGTGTTGACCTCTGATCATTGCAGAATAATTAGTGAACTGAGATGTGACACCCTGAGTCTACTTTTTACTACAGATGTCTACAGCTCAAATTCGCTGCCCCCATCAAAGCCAGCATAACTGTAGGAAGTGTTATCAAAGAATAAATGAGGATGGGAAATTAACAGAATCATTGAACCATAGAATGGTTTGGGTTCGAAAAGACCTTCAGATCATCCAGTTCCAACACTCTGCCATGGGCAGAGTCACCTTCCACTAGACCAGGTTGCTCCAAGCCCCGTCTAATCTGGTCTTGAACACTGCCACGAATGGGGCAGCCACAGCTTCTCTGGGCAACCTGTGCCACTGCCTCACCACCCTCATAGTAAAGAATATCTTCCTAATGTCTAATCTAAATCTTCCCTCTGTTAGCTTGAAACCATTCCCCCTTGTGGGTGGATGCCTCAGACCTATGTCATCACTTGGCATGCAGAGTTCTAGGCATAACACAGCATAACCTATTCAATTTCTATTCTCGTCTAGTGTATTCCATTCCATTTCATTCCATTCCATTCCGTTCCGTTCCATTCCATTCCATTCCATTCCATTCTGTTCTGTTCCATTCCGTTTCATTCAGTTCCATTCTGTTTAGTTCTGTTCTGTTCTGTTCCATCCCACTCTACTGCATTGCATTGCATTGCATTCCATTCAATTCCGCTCCATTGCACTTCAGCCCAATCCACTCCACTCCATTCCATGCCACTCTATGCCATTCCATGCCTCTCCATTCTATTGCATTTAATTTCATTCCCTACGCTTACCCTGAGCTGAGTAATGAGACTGTTATTTCCCTGCAATACCAGGGGTTTTCAGCTCCAAAAACACTTTCAAGGACATAAATCACAAAGCTTATAAGTGAAAATGGGGTTTTATTTTATGATTCCATTTGATTTTGGTTTTGTTACTTTTAATTTTATGTTATCATATGGGGGCTTGTTTGGGTTTTTTTGGGGGGTTAGTTGCTTTTTTTACTGCATTCCAGAGCTGATGCTCACAAGCTGATGCACACAATGCACATGTGCAGCCAGGAGCAGACTGGTGCATTCTTCAGCTTATCTTGCAAAGACATCCCTTGTAGTCTGGGAAAGGAAAACCACAGGAAAAGCAGCAGCAGGAAAACAGGCCAATCAGTCCCTGTCTCCTGAAGAGTGAAACATAAAGAATGAGCATTGGGATCAACCACACAAAATGAGCAAAAAAGAAGAAGGTGCGTGGTACCATGGGGTATGTCCCAAAGCACGACACCTACCAATGACAAGCACAAAATTGACTTCCAACATGTGGCTCAGCAGCTGCGCTTCCTGGCCAGGGCTGCATAAAAAGTGCTCTCATGCCTGCTTGACGCCGGTGTTGCATGCAAGGAGAGCTGGAAAGTGGCTGCTGCCAATGGGCAGCAAGTCTGGAGCCCTTCCAAGCACAGGCTGCTGAGTTCCAGCAAGAGCCCCCAGGGAAATGGAGCCAAAGGAAGAGCAGAGCTTGCTCCTGCTGCAAGCTTGCACTGGCAATGGAGACAATGGAAGCCCAATCTTTCTGACAAAGCAGATCATGCATGCAGTCTCTTTCAAAGTTATTAGAGGGTTCCATCCCATCAAGGGCTGAGATTTGTTTCCTTTGCCTGACTGGTTGGACATGATCACCCAAAGCACCTGTGCACCTCCGTGGAAGAAGAGTCCATTCAACCCACCGTTTATGCTTTGTCGCATACATAGTCAGTCGTGTGCTGACATCCCAAAAGTGCTCATGAAAAACTGCAGCAGGAAATGGACAGAGGCATTGCTCTAATGATCATAGATTGGTTTCAGCTCCCTAAATCCAAGCTTAACTGAAGTGGGTTCTTCTTTTCCTCCCAGCTGAGTTATATGCATATGGCTACCAAGATACCAGCTGAATTACAATGCCACCTAAAATGTTGTTCTCACCATGGACTCACAAACTAGCATGAAAAATCTCTTTATGAGTCCCTCCTTCCTTTTGACATTGCCAAAACAGAGAGTACACTACCCGTGTCTCTAGATGATGGCAATGTTGCGATGGAAAAACACTGGGAGGAAACAGGGATCATCTGTCTTCTCATACAGTGGGTCACTTTTCAAATGAGTTATTTTTGTGAGGTCTTTCTGTGTGGAATAATAATTACTTTTGCTTACACAGAACATTAAAATGAGTGGGAACATTCTCAAGTTGTCAGCTGCATCAAAGCTTGCAAGTTGCAATTTTAGAATTATCATTTATCTTATTTGTCCCATCAATCTTATTGCATGGATCTCTCTAGCAAGACATTTGACTTCTCAACTTGTTCATACACTAGATATTGTAATAAATCAACTTAATTAAATATATTAAGCTGTGATATAATTATTTCAATAACACAATTTGTTTAATGACATAGTTATTTCAATAGAAAATTAATAGCAAAACTACTAAAACTATATACAGAATCCTCATTACAAAATATCAGAGCTAACAATAAATAGCTAAGCAGTTGGGAGAAGAAAATACTGTGAAAGGGCAGGATAATTAAAAATAGCTTTATTCTAGGTAAAAAAAAGTGTTGTGTCAAATTTGAGGACTTCATTATTTCTTATCTTGTTCAGTGCTTTTCCGTATTAATGGACTTTTTCCAATGTGCTACACAAATTGTTAAGTCTTCGAGGATATTAAATTCTCTTTGTCACAGCTTATTGTGCACAGCAGATTCAGAAATGGACTCAGAAGCATCTGGTTACAGTGGTAACTTTGGTAAAGATCTAGATCAATAACATTAACTTTCCAATATACATAATGCAAACAAAACAGGCAAGCACTACAGATGTAGTCTGGCTTTTACAGTCCTAATAAGCAGAATTCCCTGCAACTCCATGAAACTTCCACTGCAGAAATGAAGACAATATGAATTTTGACTCAGATGAGACAACGGGATATGGACCATAGTAATTAGAGGAATACCTCTTGGCCTTTGATCATGTCTTTCATCTATCTGTGTTTTTCTAAAATGATGAAAAACACCAAGCAGCATGCAAAGCTTCATAGAAAGAATGTCTGAGATTTAAATATCTTTTCCTATTAATCAGGACTGAATTTTAAATTCTACCTTCTTAGTTATAGTTTGATCTGCAAAGTACTACTAAATATTCACAGTTACAGATGTAGCACTGAATTCTGTCAATGCCTTTCAACAATATGCTTAATGGCTTTATCAATTTTTCCTGCATTCATGAGTGACATTTTGTTAGCTAAAATTGTGTATTCAAGGAAAACATTGTGAACAGCCAACATATATCTAGCTGTGCATGAGAACTTGGGCATATTGTCACCAAAGCTAGGTAGGTAAATGCCTTTGACATCCTCTCCTGTTCTGATGCCTTTCAGTTTACAGCATCAGACATTACATTAGCAATCTTTCCTAGATGAGCCTAAAGCTAAGTGTTGTTCGAGACTTACAGTTTCTATGATCCAGTGACAAAGGAGTCTACATTACCTTGCAAAAATATTGAGTGGTCTAAAACTAGCAATACTTGCAAAATAATGAATTTTGTGTGAGAAAGAACATGCATGGATACAGCCTTCGTAAGTTATTTTTAGCACAAGTATTGTCTAACTGCTAAGCTTTAAAGGAAATTTCTGTTAGGAAAAAAAAAAAGCAATTTCCAAGGAGCAGACATCTGACCCATCCTTGTGTCTGTAAATACAGAGATTACCATAAAATGTTCTTGTTTATCAAACAATCACATCTTCCTGAGAGCTGTTTGACTTTCTTTTAATTCTGCAGTGGCTCAGCATTCACTAACTGGAAAGCATTTACTCCCATCTCTTCTGTTTTACAGAGCCCGAGGAGACAAGTCATGTCAGGTGGTGACAGAAGCCTTCTCCAGATCTCCTCAAGCAAATGACACTGCATCAGCACCCTCACGTCCATCTCTTGATTTTCCATGTTGCGTAGAGCTGTATTGGGGAATATGAAAGTAAGAAACGATGCCAAATCCCCAACCCCAGCCTTATTGGCTGAATAATAATTTTTACAAACCACAGCTAGTGCAGATCAGCCTGGCCTTGGTGGACCTGCATCCCTGTGACATCCACAGAGCCAGTCAGTCAATATTACTGCTAAAATCCTCAGGTGGTTACAATGCCCCTGACCTGTGCTCCTATGAGGCTGTGACCCACATGGGGAGTTCCCCAGTACCTTGGGAAAAGCCCCTTCGCCTTCCTTCCATCACATCATGCTCGAGTTCAACTATGTAAAACCTGCATATCCTTTTTGCCTATTTCTAGTCACCTGGAGGCCAGAATGTGGTGCCTATATTTAGTGAAAAAATGAAACTGCCCTCATTGTGCCCCATTTAAAGTCCATGGAGAGCTTTGCTGCTGATTTTAATATGGAAAGGACAGTGCCACTTCTTTCTCCCAGTGCTGGAGCTGCGACTGCTGTACTGTTGCCCTTCAAGCCCCAGCACTAAGTCAAAGCCTTTAACAGAGGACTCTGTTCACTAGCAAACAAATACCAATGAGCACTAAAGGAAGCACTTCTGAGAAGTCACAAGACCAAGGAAAGTAAAGACAATATTGCAGAGGAAAGGGAGGGTATCATTATGCTGCTGGGTGTGCTTTTTGGTGATGATTTATGTTTAACCTACTTTAATAAACTGCAATGACTGTTCTGTGAATGCAAAAATGGATTGAAAGTTTCCATTTGATTAAATAAGGAGAAGAAATTACCCTGTGGCTAGCTTGTACGTTCACTGATCAACAATGAAATCTCAATGGAAACTAGTGACCTGCTACTGTCAGCACACAACCAATTTGAACTGAGCTCCAAGGGGGTAGTCATGCAAGCATCACTTTAGTAATTCATTTAGCATCACTTTAAAGCAGAGCTCTCTATCCAGCTCACACTTTTTTCTACGTATTGTTGGGTAAGATATGTTGGCTCTGCCTATACATGCAGATTGAACAGAACCAGGTTGTGCCAAGGTGTTGTACAGCTGGGTGGATGCCCTGTACCCTGGGGTTTGGATGAATAATCCCCAGGGGACACCAGGCAAAATAGAAGATGGCGTGATCAGGGGCTATTCCCAGGGTCAGGCAGCCAGAATGATGGAAAGAAGAGGGGTTGGTAGCACAGACACCAACCACCCTGGGCCGGCAGGCACCAGTATGGGAAAACAGCCTGAAGAACATGTTCTGTGGGTGCAAATATCCACAACCACCCAGCAAGGCAGAGCCCAGCTCCCCAGCTCAGTACCAGCTATGCCAGAACAGGGTCAGCTCCTCCCACAGCCACTCCTGTGTACAGTTGCTATCCTCCCTCAAAAGTATTCATTGCTTTTATTCTTGTTCAAGCATTCTGGGAAATGTGAAGCTGACTGCACCTTACCATACCAAGATCCAGAGGACTTCCTTGTTTACCAGTGGGGGACTCTCTCGGCATAGTTTGTCTTTACAAACTTCCACCTAAACCCTTCCAAGACAGAAGAATTCCTGACATGTGTTGTCTTACACAGTGGGTTAAAAAGAGAGTTGAAAAAAAATTATGTAAGTGCAGATTTAACATCTTGCTAAATTTTGCCACCCTTTTGCAAATTCTTTCTCTAAAGAAAGCATTGCCAATGCTGAAAATAAAGTCCCAGAAGAATTTACAGCATAATATTCTGCTCTCAGCTTTCCTCCAGGCAGAAACTGGACTGAGGGAGATGTATTTAACCCATACAATGAATTTTATCATAAACAACATAAACAGCCAGCCATCCTCCCACTGGCTGCTCAGAAACCTAGCCCATGAATTGTCCTTTATTTCAAGACTCATTATCTAGCATGTGAAAAATGCTGAACACAGCTCACTTCGTTTAGGAAAAAGTTGCTGTGGAGTTCTTGCTCTGTGCTTTCTGGAAATGTAAGAATACTGTGCTTTCTCCTTCCAATGTTTGTTGGCTCTTTGAATGCCATTACTAAATTCAAAGGAGGGCATAAATGCAAGGCTGCTCTGAGGTAACATATCCATGCCTTTTTGCAGAACCTGCATATTCAGTACTTAGAAGGGGCCTATAAGAAAGATGGAGAAAGACTTTTTAGCAGGGCCTGTTGCAATAGGAAAAGGGGTGATTGTTTTAAACTGAAAGGGGAGATTCAGGCTGGGTGTGAGGAAGAAGTTCTTTACAATGAGGGTGACAAAATACTGGCACAGGTTGCCCAGAGAGATGGTGGATGTGCCATACCTGGAGACATTCAAGACCAGGCTGGATGTTGCTCTGAGCAACCTGATTTAGTTGAAGATGTCCCTGCTCACTGCCAGGGGTTGGACTAGATGACCTTTGAAGGTCGCTTCCAACACAAACTATTCTGTGATTCTATATTTTCCATGCTCTTAAATCTCTGCATTGGTCTGGTAGAAACACGAAATCTTTCTCCTTTGGGGGTGTTTGTCTGAAGAGGTCTCTAAGGTTTCTCTCAGGAAGTTTCCTGCCTGATTAGGGAGTGTGATTACAAAACCTAACAGTCTCTTTGATTTCAGATTTCCCCACAGATCTTGCTTTTTAAGTATGATTATTTTGGTCACCTGTTTTGGCCATGGCTTTTATCGGATTCATAAACTCTCTGGGCCACTTGAATCTCCCTACTTGAAAAATCGCTTCCATCTCAGCTCTTCATTTTTTCTCTGCATTTTTTCTGCACTTACCATTTTCCGGTGCTCTTACTTCTGACCCTACTTTCTGCCATCAGCTGCTGGCAATGCCAATGCTTCCTCTGCTTTATCTTCCAATAGAGCCCAGTGTAGGGGGAATGCTGGATGCCACAAAATGAGAACTGTAGCAGCCGCATGTGCAGCCAACACCCAACGACCAAGGGAGGAAGAAAGGTCTTCATTTTTCTTTCTTTGTAATATTGTGTGACAGTAGGAGTTTATTTCCAAAGCCTTTGATTGCTATGCCTCTGCCATTCCCTAGCAGGAGAAGGAATGAGGGACAAGCAGTGAGAGGCTTCTCTCCTTCACTACAACATCTGATTACTTCAGTTCACAAACACATTTCTAAGGAAAAGCATGTTGCAGGCTGGGAAGCCTCAAATGTGTCTTGCTTTGTGAGTGCCACTAAAAATGGCATTTTGGGTACATCACCTCCAGGAATCTCAGTGTGCGTCAGATTTCTCTTAATACCGGATGAATTTCAGAAGGAATTGGCATGTCTTACTCCACATCAATGAGCTAAGAATGACATTTTAGCCATTGCAATTGCAAACACTGTTGCAAAGAAAAGCATCAAGTAAGAAAATGCATTTACAGATCCTGTTTAGCAGCAAGGCTTCTCCTTTGTTGCTCTGGTACTTTATTTAAGCTTGCAGAAGCTAGGCTCAAATCTCTCCTTTCCCCTACAATTTCCAGTGTTACTTAGAGCCCACAGGAGGTTTTGTGTCCTTTGCCTTTCTCTTTTAAAGGTGGAACTGTTCTGCCTCATTCTTTGTTTCACTTTTCAAATTCCTTCTTGTTTTTAGAGTGTCTTCCCATCACTGACAGCTGGGGAGAGGGGGACTGCTCCCCTCACCTCAAGGCTTCTCTGAATCTGCAATTCCTTTGGCTTTCTTATTTAGCACATTTCTGCCAGCCTGAAAAAGTTACAAAACTGTCAAAATCATCCTGATATTTAGACCTTGTCAACATTTACACATTTCAAACTCATGCCTCCCCATTTGCTGTTAGCTTTACAATGCCCATGCATGTCAAGCTAGTAATAGGAATTGTAGGCAACAACTCAGTCACTGATGTGACTCAACATCAGTCAAGGTGGCTCTGAGAGCACTTTTTTTTCTGAAGTACCTTCTTCACCATAGGAAAAACATTAAGCTACTTTGGGGGACTGGGTAATAACTCACAAACTGCCCTGTACATTGTCTGAAGAAGCTTTCAAGACAAAGTCAAGGCATATGAGGTAGGAACAGTCTGTCTACTTTGAAAACAAGCAGAGCTATGTTTGCTAGAAGGTGAAGTGGGAATAGTTTCATGCCATGGAAAATGAGGCCCTGACACTGTTGCATTACTGGAGTGAAAATTGTGCTGTCGATACACTAATAAAAAAAAGGAACATTGGCTGTGAGTACAAGGAGCACTGTGACCTCGTGGAGTGCAACCCAGCTTGTCTGGGAGAGCGTGAAGGAAAGATTAACTAAAACAAGAACATTCTATTAGACCTTTTCTAAGACCATCTGGACAGACTGGGTGTGGATTTACATTTCTGGGAGGTACACATCCTTAGCAAGGATGGGCTCAGTCTCAGTCCTCAGTAGGTTTCCTCTCATGCCCCACATTTCCTGAGAAGCTTTGGTTACTGACATCATTTATTCTGCTTAGTACAACTCTTTCTTTGTCCTCTGAGGGAAGGGTGAAAAATGACCTGAAGCAAGCCTTCAGTGCTCAGGGCTGTACACCACTAACATCTGATTATTGGTGTTCAAAACACAGGGCAAAGCTGAGAGGCAACAAATGAAAATGCTCAAAAGAAAAAGCTGAAGATGATGCTGGTACTAAAGGAAAAGTAGCAACTTGTGAATTAAAGCTACTTGCCTGAGTTATTTCCATGGGGCTCAGCACCTGAAGTATTACTATTCTACTCAGATCTACAAATCCACTTGTAAAATGGCCTTAAGGGCATTTTCTCTGAGAAAACAATATTGCCAGTGTGGGCTGGGATTTTGGGAGGCAGCTGGACACAGAGACCCTCTCAGATGCAAGGGTTTGAATTGCCCTATCTTTTGCTTCATGGTTTTGAGTCATCAACATGTGGTGACACAATTATCATATTAAGGACAGACTCAGGCAGCTGAACTTTGCTTTCTGATGACAGAGATGCAATCCCTGTCCCACTGGTAACATATTAGGCTGTTAGGCTGGCTTGTGTGGCACCAACTACAGATGAAACAAGTTACAATAATGTTACAGCCATGGATATAATAACCAGGATCACCAAAGAGCGAGTCTTATAAAACTCCAACATATAAAGATCATTTAAGGCTGATGCTCCAAGTTTCAGTTTAAAAAGCAAGGGCTGAGGTCTGTGAGCATTAACATTTCCGTGGAGTTACTCATGTACCTAACGCCAAGCCTGCATAGATTAGGAGCTGGCAATACTCAGATCTCAGAAACAAAACACTGAAAAGAATACAGAACAAAAGGAGATATGAATACGATACTAATTTATGTCAAAATTAGAGATTTCAAGATGAGCACAGACACGTTTGAAGGACATGGTGTTTTCCCATAAGTACAAGAGTGAAATACAAGAGGCAGCAAAATCAGTGCCAGCAGCAGTGAAGTGTCCATTGTAAAGCACTCCCACTGAGCACTGTTTAAGCTGAGAGGAGGAGACAAAATGCAGCCATAAACTGTAACAAGCGGGAATTTAACAACATTTGAGAAATACTGTGTAAAATGCAGAGTCATGTCTTTTCTTTCAGTTTTCTTCAGTTAGAACAAGGGAGGGTTTTGCAGTGAAACTGTGTCATGTCCTCAGCCGCCTTGCTTCTTTCCTTCTTCACCTGTATCTTTGCAGGAAAATAGTTAGATGGAGAAGTAGGAAGAAGTGGAAATTTATAATGAGGCACGTGTCTCAGCAAGATGGCTCTATAAAAGGGAATTACTCAGCAGCATTGGGAATAAATTAGGAAAAAAAAATCCAGGATTTACTGCCCCTGTCAGCTATTTTGGATGAATCAGATCCAAAACCAAATCTGAGCCCTCGTGTCTGGAAGAAAGAACAGTATTTAGACATGTACCTAGGGACAGTAACACTTCAGGCTGGGTTGGTAGTGTGCCTCAACTACCTCTTTGTTTTGATATCAGTCCCTGTGCCAGACATTTCTCTAGTACATACAGAATTATGCTCTAGAGAAACCCATTATCCTCAATTATTTGTTTTTCAAGGCCCATTCTGCAGAGTTGCTGACCCTGGCCAGTCACCTGGGTTCCTGCAGCAGTGGGGAGGCAGTGGGGAGGCAGCTGCTGAGCCGTGTGGCTGAGCAAGCACTGCCTTTCCCTAACACAAGGCCTTTATGATTCATGGACCATTTACTGTGGCCATGACAATCACCAGTGAGCCACATCACTGAGAATTACTGCTAGGGGGTGACTGTGGCTTAATACTTGCCAACACATCATCTAGGGGGGTGACTTGAATATAAGCAGTCGGTAAGCACATTGTCATGTTCAGCCATCATGCCATGATGCAGAACAGCGATATTTCCACTTAAATGCCAGGCAGGAAAGCAGTGTATGGAGCAGAGTACAGGATACAAGTCAATCTAGTTCAGTTCAATATTCTTATTTGAGAGTTATTGTGGGCTAGGCAGAAAGCAGAACAGCCTGCGCTTTCAGCAGTGTTCTTTTCCCAAATGATCCTATTGATGTAAGCTACCACCTCCATTTAGGCTGAGCTCTGAATTGCTTATGAACCCCAGTGAGGTGTCATGGTATGCATTTGACAATATCATGACATTTTGCAACTGTGCTTGATTTGTGAAGACGGACTACTTGAACTAAACAAGGTGTGCCATTGCGGCTGCGAGCTGAGGTCTAGCTAGTGCACACACACCAAAGCCCCATTTCTCATTTAATGTCTAGATTAAATTAAACAATAAACCCTCGTACCCATTCTAGGGAGCAAAAACATTTGCAAGATGAGTCAGCAAGGTAAGACTGGGAGCTAGTGCCAGCCAGGTCAAGGGGGATTTGCACCTGGGAAAGCCCAACTGTCTAGCAGGGATCTTGACAACAGGTTTCCTACACAGGCGATATATATAGAGAAGGTCACCTTCAGAGGGGAATTGAGCACCAGAGCCAGCCTTAGGCATCCCTGACTACCCTTTGCAAGTATCACCTTTCTCTATTGACTAAACACAAAGGGGCGCAATTCCCTGTAAGAAAAACAGCTCTTCTCTCCAGAACTTTAGTTGGAAACTGGAATGCAGGACTTTGATTGCCCTCAAAGAGTACAGCAGGATCAGCAACACAGCAGGAACAGACATTGACTGGCTGTGCTTGCGGCTTGGTCAACTGGGTAAAACGGGACTTTTCAAGGTCAGAGACAGTATTTTCTGGCTCCTCTGGTTCAACAGAACGGAAAGTAGGATCAGGAGGAGAGACTCCAGGAAAAAAGGCAAGGGAATTGAGTAGAGTGTGGGTAAAAACACCTTGCCCCACTCCTTGTTTATAGCTTCAATGGCTTGCTGTATGTGAAGCACTGTTTTTCAATGTGCTTTGCCACGAAAATGCTGTTACACGAAGGTGGGGGAAAAGAGCCCTGCAGCGAGTGGGACACTGACTGCAGTCCAAAGATGGTCAGACAGTCCTTTAGGTGAACACGTACAAATGGCCTTGCCCAAAACAGAAGGAGACAGTGGATGTGCAGCGCCGGCACTTGCTGCCTCCAGCTCTTCTCATCCCAGCCTCCTGTTAACCACTGTTTTGGAACAGTTGCTTAGATACCGCAAGGGCCTGGCTTCAACTTTAGGCAAGTTAATTTGACATTAAAACTTGACAATACCAAATGTATTCCAGGGTTGAGACACACTTGCAGATGGAAACCACAACACTGGTAGACATCAGTATTAAATCTAACTTGAATGAACAAACCTCCTGTCACAGATCTGGTCGAGCCCCCCCTTTCCTTCTCTTCAGGCTCTCAAGGATAGTTGCAGTAAGACCCATATGTGAAATCCCACATGTCTTTGGCTTGTGGGAGCTGAGGTGAGCGCCAGCTCCTTCCATCCATGACCTCAACTCCTCAATGTGGGCTCCAGGAGCAACTTCACATTTGTCGGTCCTTGTAGTCATGAGGCCCTTCAGTTTCAAAGGCCATGCTGCAGACCTAACAACATCTTACCCCTGGTTCTTGCATGTTTTTTTAGGAAGCCACTTGAGATGCCAGCTTTCTGGCTTACGGTTTATTTACATTAATGAAGGCACCGCTTTAGACAGACACCACTTCAGGTCATTTCCTTAATTACCGAAGGAAAAATAAAGAACCATAACAAACAAAAAGGAAATTGCATGAGGCATCTACTCTCCCACTCTCTCTTCCATCCTATTTGGGATCTGCTTCAGTCCGATCTGCAGGTAGTGAGTAACCTTCTTGGCACCAAGCAGGTAAAAATGGCTGAAAGACCAAGAATAAAGCATTCCTTTTTCTTTTGTAGCTTTCAGGCTATTTTTGGACAAGTGATCAATAATACTCAGCAGACACAGATGCCAATTATCCTGGATAAAAGATCATTTATTTTGCATACTTCTTTCTCTTGCATCCTGAAACACATTTAGAAACTAATGGGACTTGGTTACTGCGCTTTTCTGAAGTGTTTTTATGCCTGATAACTTAAAAATGCTCCTGTGATTTTTCCTTTATCACTTATATATTGATGGTTGTGTAGCACTCTGCTGCAGCAACATTTCCTGCTGTAGCATGCTGACTTAATGACTGTCTGGGGCTAGCACATGTGGGCTGTTTGGGTCGCTGTCAGAGCAGCCCCATAACACTGGGCTATTCCTCCCATTAACTTAATCATGGTTACATTTATGATTTGATACAGTCAGAAACACAGATTTGAATAGATTTCACTTTCTGTCAGAATATTCATTAAATAGATGTTCACTGGGCCGCAGTCTTTAATCAGCTATTATTCCTAAGAAGAACAATGGAAAGGAGCCTCAGATCTGTGACAATCAGAGCATTTTTCTATTGTTTTCTTATTAATATATCTCCCTCCATTTGGAATGTGAGAGATTGTCTCTCTCATCTCAACAGCTGAATAATAGGGCCCTTATTTCCCTTGGGAATCATTTAAAATGGCATAACATGCCACTGAGAACAAATAACCTATGAAAAGTGCCGCAGACAACATCTTAATGAGCTTCATCAGATGATGAAAAATATACTGTTTTCCTGTGCAGCCATGGGGGGAACCATGAATCTTGATCTGGACAGCAGCTGTGCAAGAAAATGAAGGCAAACCTGAGAAAACATAAGGTTTTTCAGTACCAGCTTTCACCCTTGAAGACCAGAATCTCTCTCTTATTTGGCCTGTACAAAAATTGTCTGTGTCTGCAGATGTGTCTGATCCTCTTCTTTGTAATATCTAATTGTATGAGAAACTGTAGTTTTGAACCATATTGGCAGGCAGAAAAAATAGGTAAAGCAAATTGATAGTTGTCTAGGTTAATTATCATCATATGAAATAAACCCAACCAATTGTTTTTCTAGATTTAAACCATATGGAAATAAAAATGTCATTTAGTGCCAATTCATGTTCACCTCACACAAGATGTGCCTATTTGCCTAACTCTGCTTCTCTTGCCATAAGGAAAAACACAAAGTAGTTACTGAAAAAAGAAGACAAATTGCCGTGGGAAGGGAAGGGAAAGGAGAAAGAGAAGGAGAAGGAGGAAGGGAAGGGAAGGGAAGGGAAGGGAAGGGAAGGGAAGGGAAGGGAAGGGAAGGGAAGGGAAGGGAAGGGAAG